>JAKSZP010011325.1:0-28732 GCA_022478985.1 Massospora cicadina | reverse complement strand
ATATCTAGAAAATATTTCTGAATAAACCTATCATTGGCATTAATTTAGCATAATTAAAATATAAATACATATACCACCTCAAACTTAACTTTTCCTTAAATAATAAGTCCAATTTGAAAATATCCTATTATAAACATTGATATATTGTAAAAAATATATCTGAAAACAAACCATCATCAGCATTGATTTGACATAAAAATATTAAACAAATTCAAAGCAAGTGTTCTAAATTGTAAGTTTCATAAAATCAGCTCAATTCAATGGTTGAATTTTAGTACCTGAATATATATACCAACTACTTAACAGGTAAATTAAAATGAAAAGAATCTAAGGACTTTTAACATTATAATAATGAAAACTTTATTACCTTTTAAATAAAACTTTTATTGATATTGATAACATAACAATAATATTATTAGTTTAGGGTGTTAGTAAATTTTCAATAAGTTATAATCAACTCACCTTGTATTTACGCGGTGTAAATCTTGAGATAAACCAAAAAAACGGGCTCGACTTTACCTAGTTACAAGAGGCTCAAACTGAAGTGAGCTTAAACAATTATCTTGCTAAAATTTGCCTTTGAATATAGCTTGTTCTTTTTTTTAGTACTAGATGATCCCTATAGCTTGTTCTTCTATTTAATTCTAGTTTAAAATTCTGATTGAAATCAAATTCAGCTTTGATTCACAATAGATTTGATGAATATGCTTGTTCTATTTAATCAATCCTTGTCTAAAATTCCAATTGGAATCAGTTCAGCTTACTTTCACAATAGACTTGATTCACTGATAGAGTATATATAAAATGTATTAGTTTCACAATAGACTTGATTCACTGATAGAATATATATAAAATGTATTAGTTTCACAATAGACTTGATTCACTGATAGAGTATATATAAAATATATATATTAGTTTCACAATAGACTTGATTTACTGATATATATTAGTTTCACGGTAGACTTGATTCACTGATATATTAGTTTCACGGTAGATTTGATTCACTGATATATATTAGTTTCACAATAGATATGATTTACTGATAGAGTATATATAAACTGTATATAAAAAATCTAAAATTAACTCATTAGCCAAAATTTAAAATCAACTCGTTATCCAATTTACTTAATCCTTGTCTAAAATTCCAATTAAAATCAGTTTCAGCTTAGTTTCAAAATAGAATTGATTCACTGATAGAGTATATAATATATATATATATATATATATATAAATTTTAAATTAACTTGTTAGCCAATATTACTCCCCAATTTATAGATTTGAATCTCTGAATAGAGTATATATAAATATATTTATAAAATTTAAAACCAACCCAATAACTAAAATAACCAACAAATAGGCTTAGCACCACTATTAGTAACTAAAAAATATGATGTCATATTTTAAACTAACGATTTAGGCTTAGTACATCTATTAGCAAAATAAATTATGATGTCGTATTTTAGCTATACAACGCAAAAAACTCCCAAAACAGCACCCTGAGTTTAAAAGGGTGATCCAACAAAGTGGCACGCAAATCTCATTTCCTAGCTCTGTGGGTTGAAGATTACCTGTGATTTTGGCGGAATAACTAAAATTTTTGGCTGAGAAAATAGGCATTCCCTCTTCAATATCATCTGATATAGGAGGTAATTTTACTGATAATCTCCAATGTGACATTGAAGTGAATAAGACCTTTTTGTTCCCTCTACCAGACATAACCAACTTTGGGTAGAAGCATGTTTGGATAAAAGTAAGGGAACTCTATACCCCAAGAGAGACAATGATAAGTCAGGGTAATTGATAATTCCATCAAATTCTCATAAGAATTGAGTCCCTAAAAGTAGGTTATAACTCAAGTTATCAAGTACAATGACAGGAATTGTAAAAGTTGATTTTCCAATTTTCAGGGAAGGGATGAAAAAGCTCCAGTTTACCAAGTACTCTGAGATCCAGCTGTGCCATATTCTTCAAAGTGAGAAATATTAGGAGTTAATTTGATTCACTTAACGAATTTTGATGAAGCAACATTCATTGGAGATCCAGTATCTATGATAGCCTTGGCATTGACTTGATTCACTCGGAAGTCAATACAGGTAATGGTACTTCTGAACTGAGAGGTTAAAGCCAACAAGGAGGGCAAGGAATAAGAAGAATGTTCATCTTTATTATACTCAATTGGGCTATGATGCTCTTGCTGCACACTCATCTCATTATCAAGTTGGAGAATTTTATTGGGCTTATCTCTTTCCTCCTTATCATCAGCTTCCTTATTGAAACAATGATCCTCAGTATGAAAATATCGATGACAGTTGTTACACTGGACTACCCTAGTATTCTCAGGCATAGCATAGACTTTGGGGTGACTAGGTCTGGGAGACTCATAAACTAGGAGTTTTATGGAGAATTGAGAAGGCAAATCCAAAAAGGTCTCCTTAATGTCCAAAATACTTTGTAAATTCTTTTTTACACTGATTAAATAAACTTTCATTTGCGTTCTTGAAGAAAAAGCTGACATAACTACCATAATTGCATATCTAAATTTAACTAAACACAAGCCACTAGAGTCTGAGCTTCCAGATAGAACCAATGAGCAAAATCTTTGATAGATTTATTTTGGTGGGGCTGTATAACCATAAAAGCCTGTTTTTGAAAGAACAGAGTTTTCTCACTCCAAAATTTTTTGATAAGCGCTTCCTTCACCTGAGACCAGGTATAACAAGTCATCAAGTGGGGTACCATAATATCCTGAGCCAAACAAGTAAGACAATTTGGCAAATAATTCATCTTTTGGTGATCTGTAGATTCACTTAGCACCTTTTCATAAAGATAAAAGGAAGGAAATAATGCTGCCTTCCCCCAGTGAGTACTTATCCTTGAATACCGGTTTGAAACTCATGGAGGCATTAGAGGTCAAAATATGTACTCCAGGTTGTTCAGATTGAGTATAAACATACAAATTGTAGTCCGACACTTGATCTGAAAATTGAGGATAAGGACCTGAAGCTTCAGTACAAATTTCACCCATCCAACAGTCTAGCTCAACCAGCCCCACTTTCTCATCTAATTGGCAAGATAGCTTAAAAATTTGTTCCTGTTGGGCATTATACTTGAGTTCCAGCATCTCAATCTTTGCTTAAAGCATTTCTTCTTTAGATTCACAAGCATGGAGAATGATATTGGTGTCTTTTGCCCATTTATCCAAATTGACCAACTCATCGGATAAAGATTGAAGCAACAAGAGGGGATTAATTGGTACCCCATTGGGGGTTAAGTTACATTCTTTGGCCAAATTATAAGCTTGTTCATGCAAGCAATCCATCATACTTAAGAGGGAGTCAATTTGTTGAAGAGATCCAGAATTTTCATCAGCACCTGGAGGCCCCCAAGGTCCTTTCATGCCTGGCAGTCCCCAAGGTCCTACATTTCAAGGAGGTCCTTGAGGTCCATCAGCACCAGGTGGTCCACATGGTTTCACACCCCCAGGTGGCCCACGAGGTCCTTCAACCCCCAGGGGACCCATAGATTCTGAGGTTTTCTCTACCTCATTGACCCAGAATTGACTTCTTGAGTACAGCTGCTCTAATTGAACAAGATGGGTTCTAACTCCTGCCACCATTGATTGATTACGCTCAGACAGTTGGGAAAAACCCTCTCTCCATTTTCTCTGAATCATCTGAACTCGCTATGTAAACTGATCATTAACAAAACCAGACATCCCTATATCGAGCTGATTAAGCTGTTGATTTTTATTGAGAAGGGTCCAATTACTAATAATGGCCTCACGATTATCTTGGCTAAATTTGGAGGCAGATTTGAAAAATTCAGAAACATGATTATTCAAGGAATGAAGTCCTTCTAGTAAATTGAGCATCCCTTGATGTTGCATTCCAACTACAGGTAATAAATTATATAAGGTGGGGTAAACAAGCTGGTGCAAGTATTGCTTGGGGCCAATCTCAGGCATTTGGGTGGATTGTGACACTTCCCGCAAGGTAGAGGGTATGGTATTAGTTAAAGATCAAGTAGCACGGATTCCAGAGATTAAAGCACCTTTAAGCAGTTGATTAATAATATTTCATAAAACCTCAGGTGGTATTTGAAAATCTGAGGTAAAGCTTAAATTAGGACCATAAAATTCCAAGTTGGCACAAAATTCCAATGTGGAAGGTAATCTTAGGATTTGGGTTTCAGATAAACGAACCCATCTTAATATGCGGCCTTGCTCATGGTCTTGAGCTTCTTCAGGCAAAGATTGAGAATCCATAATAAGGACAGATGAGTTCACTGGTGCATAACTCAGAGTGCCCTTGTAGTGAGCACCAGTCTGGAAGCTTTGAATTACACTTCCAATGGGTCAGGCTTAATCTCGAAGTTACACTGAGAAGATTATCCAAAAATGTGTTAAAATTAAATAGAAATGTAGGTTCTGAATTGACTTAATTTTTATTATGAAAAGAGAGAATATTTATAGGCTTTATATTGGCTTATAATCTATCAGAGTGAGTTAATCTCTGCACGATAAAATTTTTAATCAATTGATTGGGATGAGATTGATTATTAACCTTGATAGATTTTGATATATTACTCACTCCTTCCGATGATGTCAGAGGAATCAATGGGTCAGAATTTTTGGAAATAAGAGAATTTGGCGAAATCTTGACACCGCTGACACTCATGCACCCCTCAGGGATAATGACCATACCCATCTGTTATTTTATTATGTGCCTGTACGAGATTCTGGCTTCACTGGCAGGAATTGGCAAACTCTTTTCTAGTTTCATATCTGTTGTTTAGCAGCAGTGCCTTTGGCATTCTGGTTTGCCATTCAGGTGCTCCAGCACCTAGGCTGGCAGGCCAGTCTAATTCTAGCTTGCTGTTTGCCTGACACACCTGGGGTTGTTGTCAGTTCATTCTTTTCCTTTTGTCAAAAAAATCTGAGATATCCACCTACTTTGCCATGGCCTTCATCTGCCTTTAAAAATCTTTATAAAAATTCCGCTGATTGATCTGACAAAGCACGCCATTACCCAAATCCTCTTACCAATGTTCAACGTCTGGATTATCCAGTCACTCAATACCACCATGCGGCAGCAGATTGTAAATGTGATAATATGCCTCACCCCCAATGATAAACCCACTGCTTTGTTCATTTTCACGTGTCCATTTAATGGAGACCCTTCCATCCGTTTGGTCGCCAAGTCTGCCAAAACTGCTCCCTGGTTAGAGCAGTCTCAAGGCGTCCCTGCCCCACCATGCATGGGTTCAGCTTCCATAGCCGCCTCTGCCACTGCTGGCCCATCTCACCAGTGAGACCTAGAGCGCCCCCTCCAGGGAAGCTCAGTCCCAGCCCCTCTCATGGGGTTTACCATACCTCCACACATATTTCCAATAATGTGGCAGCCTCTGTGCTATCCCTTGCTGGCACACAAGCCCCCCTATCTGAATCTGAGGGCCAGCAACCATGAACCCTGGAGGAGTCATCGTTCTCTCTGACTCTCCCACCCTTGGGGTTTGCCTCCACAAGACTCACGGTTGCCCCCAATGCAACCATTTGGTTTGCCTTGAAACCTTCAGTATGTTACTAAATTTTTGCTTTCCTCACGTCTCCCATAGAATTCACTTCTATTAGTCACCTGGACTACTATGCCTCTGGAATTCTGGGGCCTCCACTGGGTGCTCGCGCACCCTGACTGGGAGCCCAATCTAGTTCTTATTAGCCTAATCCATGACATGGACCTGCAGAAAATCTGATACATCCTCACCTGCTTGAGTCGTGTGGCTCAGGAGATAATGGTTCCCACCATGGCCACCCTCAGCACCTGGGCGGAGATTAAGCAGGCCCTCATTGATAAAATTGGCTCTACACATAGTTTACAATGGCGAAAACAAACCTTTATGTGCCTTATTCTGCAAGAGGAAGAATTGATCCCCTCTTATGTTGAGCGAATTTGTAGTGAAGCTCAACCTCTGTTGCTCGCAAACATTTTACCTCTAGATGCCGCCATTGCTGCTATTTTGGCTGGTTTAACGCATCATCCCTATTTGGCGCTGCATATCTCTTTAGTCAAGCGCACGTTCAAAAAAGTATAAGAAATTAAAGAGGCTCTGCTATTGGTGGCTGACATATATGAACTTGATCCTATGCAGGAGATTTGAGGCAAGTATCTATTCAGACCATTCTAGCCTCTCCTATGGTTATCTCCCCTTGGAAACTTGCCCTGCGGAGTTGCCATCCCAAAAAGCTCCCTCATATCATAAAGATAGCCAGTGGATAATGGATGTTAATTCTCAGTGTAGAGTCTTGATTCCACCAAATCAGTTTGCACAGGGTATAAGCCACTGAGCAACAAAATCAGACGATTTGAATATTGTCAATTAAAATAAACATTAATAAACTATACATGGAGCTATTGCCCCTTATTTTGAACTTTATTATTTTACTAATTTGCAGGCCTATCTGTAACAACTTAATCAAGGAAAAAAGACCTCCTCCTCAATTCTCCTTGTGACTCTTTATATCTCAGTTCCCCAAGCTGGATGCATCCTCATCTTGGTAGTCTTCTATTCATTATTTTTACTAGAAACTCTCATTTATATCGAATCTTGGCATAATTCCCCCTTTTTCTGATTTGTCAACATTTCAATTGATTATTATTCATATACCTCTTTTCATCAATCTCAAAACTCATCTTGATTCCCCCTCTGATCCGCTTATATGGTTAGCATATCATCCAGTCATATCAACTTCCTGACATTACCCCCACCTTTGACTGGACAATAAGCTCTTACTGTTTGTATGTTCAAAAGAAATTTGCGTGAACTTGGTTGATGATCTGACCCCCCGCAGGTTTCTTGATGGTGTAGACATCCATGCCAGTCTTCTCAATTATCTCAAACAGCTCAACCCAAATGCTGGAGAGCTTGTTTTTCCGCACAACCTGTACTGGTTTTGGAATAAAACATGGTCCCCTACAGCGAACAGCGGAAGTCCGCTTCATCTCTTCTGATCAGCTGCCTGATCACAAATCTTCTTGGCCAAACTGGTAGAGTAGGCTTCCATTTGCAGATTAATCAATGTATCCATAAGAGTCTTCAAATATCACTGAGGGTCCAGACCACCAGTGTCCTCTACACACGAGTAAAGCAAGGTGGGAAGAGCCAGATGTTGACCATACAGCAGTTGAAGAGGGCTCTTACCATTGGACGAATGATAGCTGATATAATACGTGAACACATATGTAGGTAGAAGGGCACTCCATTCTGAGGGTCAATCTTTTACCAATCTATGGAGTATGTCCATTATATTTCGTTGACCCACTACATCATTCCATTGGATTCTGGATGATAGAGGGTGGTCAAAGCCCCGTGAACCGCCATAAACTCATTCAACTTCAGCAGGATGTGTGAAGTGAAACTGGTTCCATTGTCCTTTAGAATGAACTGTGGGCAGCCATGTCGCTGTATAACACACTCCATAATAAACTTGGCGGTGATGACCGCGCCCAAGTTCTTAATGGCCCTGGCCTCCACCCATTGAGTCAAATGATCAATGGCAACAATTATATACTTGGATTGATTGGTGCTAGTTGGCAGAGGTCCCGCTACATCAATGGAAATGGTGTGCCAGGAGAACCAGGGCTTAACAAGCTGGTATGTGGTCATCTTGTGGAATGGCTTCTCCACTTGACACTGATGACAACAACTAACCATTTCCAATACGTCGTAATGCATGCTCTCCCACTAGTAACAGGGTCACAAAACTCCAGCGTTTTCCACAATCCTCCATGTCCTACAGCCCAATGAGAGTCCATAATAAATGTGGGTCTAGCCAAAGGTTAAGAAACTCAGCGTCAAATCTCCAATCTGCTTATACAGTTTCGCCTCGCATAGAAGAGTATCCTTTCTGAGCCCATCTAATACCTTGATCACCTGTGGCGGCTCATCCTGGTATCTGTTCGCCACCATCTTCTTGTACATTATGTCAGCTAAATCCGCCGTGATAGTAACCCTTGGCAGCTGGGAAAGATAATCCACATTTTGATGTTTTGCTCCCAGATGGTGTATAATCTCAAAATTGTACGCCTGGAGCTTAAGGCCCAATGTGTGAGCCGTCCTTCCAGTTCATGCAGATTCTGCAGCCAGCGCAAGGAAGCGTGGTCTGTCACTACTTTGAATATTACCCCCTGTAGATATACCCAAAACTGTTTGTAAGCGTAGATCACCGCTAAACACTACCAATTGGCCATGGCGTAGCTTTGTTTGTGGCAGTTCAAGCTTTGACTACAAAATGTGACAGGATGCTCCACGCTGTCATCGTCCTTCTGGGATAATACTGCCCCTATAGTAAAGAGGGATAATCCATTTAACTATAAACTGTTTGTTAAAGTTGGGATATTGCAAAATGGGTGCACTTGCTAACGCGGTTTACAACACATCGTAAGCATTCTGGCATTGTTCCATCCAATTGAAAGAAGCGTTTTTCTTTAACAACTCAAAAAGCAGGGCCCCAATGCAACTGAAATCTGGAATGAACTGTTGGTATTAACCAACCATCCCCAGAAACACTTGAATGTCCCGCTTATTACCTGGGCAAAGCATCTTGATTATCACTTCCACCTTAGCTGGCTGTGCTTTTAGCCCATTTGAATCCATGACAAACCCAAGGTATTCCAATTGTTCTTTTAAGAAATGGAAATTCTGAGGCTTAATTTTGATATTAGTGGCAGTAAGGCGCTGAAACAATTGTTCCAAGTGTACAAGGTGCTCTATATATGTCCATGAGAACACATTGATGTCGTTGAGGTAAACAAGAAGCAGGATATCTTCAAATCACCTAGAATCATATCCATGGCATGCTGGAATGTAGCTGGGGCGTTGCACAACCCTTGTGGTATGCAAGTCAGCTGGAATAACCCTCTCAAAGGGATGATAGTGCATTTCTTCCATTCCACTGATGGCAATTTGATCTGCCAGTACCCTGAGATCAGATCCATGGCAGAAAAATGATTTTTCCCTCCCAACTGGTCTAATGCGTTGCCAATCTGTGGAAGAAGGTAAAAATTCTTCTTTGTTACATTATTGAGTTTACAGTAGTCAATAACCACTTGATTTGAGCTATCTTTTTTCTTCACAATGAGCACAGGTGATGCCCATGGACTGTTTGATGGCTCTATCATCCCCTGAACGATAAGTTTATCCACCTTGTTGGAGACAACCTCTTCCACTGCTTTTGAACATCTAATAGGTCGCGATTGAATGGGAGGGTGATCCCCCATATCTATCCAATGTACCACCTCTTGAGCGCACCCCAAATCATGATTGTCATATGCAAAAATATCTCAACACTTTTCAAATAACGTCATAGCCTTATCTTGCTGTTCCGCTGATAATTCAGTAAGTGTTTCCTGCAGAACCACGTTCAATATTCCAAACAATGAGCTTGTTGGTAGTATGAGATCCTCTCATGAGCCAAAATCATGAATACTGAGAACTTCCTCTATAGGAACTAAGTGTAAGTAAGCCACCACTTGGTGCCACTGGATCGTTATTGTCTCCTTCTATAAATTCTCTAGCAGCAATTTCACCTCCCCATTCCCAGGTAGCAGTAGCCCTGAGGCCACATGTGGTTCAAACTGTGAGTGCTGGTGAGGAGCCATGATTTCTTCATAAAGCCCTTTAGGGACATCAATTTTAAGCTCAGTCCCTACTATGCACTGGTGTCCAGATGGTAGGCTCAAAGCGCTTGCTGCCTAAAGCGGGATCCTTTTGTACACATAAATCTGGTTGGAGAGGGCCCTGGTCCACCACTTCAGTCATTGATAACAAACAGGAATAACACCATTGCTGTAAGCTAGATTAATCTGACTAGAGCGGAATGGATCTGTTGGGATTCACAAGAAATAAACAGGGATCTGTTGTCCTAAAATATTAAGAGTTTCCTTTGCCATACTTATCACAATACCAAATTTCTATAAATGCTGCGCCAATCAACATGTTGTAGTTGTTATTTGGCAGAACCACTGCTGGAGCGGAAGCCTAAACTAACCCAAATCGTAAAGGCAATGCGCTATATGCTCCTTCAGATACAGCGATATATGTCCCTACAGTTCCATATACTACTCAATGGTCCACATCCAGTTTTAACAGATGCTTAGCCACCAACTAGGTTGAGACTATGTTCACAGGGGCTCCCATGTCTATAATAGCGCGGATTTTTGTGATTTGAACGAAAATGTCACAGTAAGTGAATTGCAAGTAAGAGGACCCATCAGTGTTTATTATGTGTACGTCCAAAGGCTTTGTGTTACTCAAAAAGGAGGAGATGCCCTTGCCAACCTGAGGATACTCATTAGCTATTTTCTCCACCAAAATGGCTACATTAACCCCTACTAAAGAGGCAGCGTCCGTCAAGGAAACTGTGTTACTTGTGCCAGTCTGTTCCAAGATCTGCCATGCATATGTCTTCTGCACGTCCTGGCGGAACTCAGGGCTTAGGGTAAATTTTTACTTTTGGAAACAGAAGCAGGGGTAAACAATGAAAGCTGTTGGTGTAACAAATTATCTGATTGAGTTCCGAATCCTACCCAAAAAGATGCTTGGGAACCAATAGGGACAAGTGAATTGAACTTAGCGGAGGTAGAGCGTCCTGTCTCCTCTCCATTTGAGCTTTTCCCTGATCAATTTCCTCAGTTGGCATTGCATACACTTGTGGTTTGCTAGGGCAGTTGCCCGCATAATGCCCTCTTTGTCTGCACTTGAAGCAAGTTTTATAAAAGGTTCACATATACAGCTTGCAGCGGAAGGATCAGTGCAAAAGTTGTTGGTATGTTTCCAGGTTGTGGACGAACTGGTGGAGTGTACCTAAGCTGAAAATGATTCACTGATTTGTATGATGGACAAATACGTTCCAGAAGTTGATAGCTTGGTTGCTGCGGCCCATACTCTGAAGAGTTTGGTGCTGAGACAGCAGAGGTTTTTTGGGCTACATTAGGGCGCTGATTGTAGTGAAGAGTTGACATAAGGTATTCATGATTCAAATATGTCCTGCATCTCCATCCAAAACGTGAGACATAACGTTATATAGTTCCCAATATGGTTTGATGGCATCTGTAATTACTATACCAACATCCTCATGGATAAAATGTTAGCTCTGAGTAGTACATGTGCTTCCACCAAGAAACGTTCACAAAAGCTAACTGGGTCTCGTTTTGGTGAAACTTTATAGTTAGGAAGTCAGCTTTCCATTGGGCCATCTTGGTCGCACCCCCAAACAGATGGAGAACAATTGCTTTAACTTCTTTGCAGGATACCGAGCTGTTTTGAAGGTAGCAGGTAACTTGATTGGCGCTTTTCACATCTAGAGCAGACAGCAACAGTTTCACTTTTCCCTAATTATAATCCCCTTCAACAGCAAATTTGAATCACTTAAAGTAACCATGTAGATTACTGTAATGACTTAAAGGAGGTAATTTTTTGATTTGCACAACTTCGCCTTGCTCCAGGCTCCTGCTGCAAGGATCAGCCAAATTGGTTCTGGAGCGACTAAGGGGACCACCCCTTTGTGAACTATCAAACATCTGGCCAGATGGGCCTGAATCCTTTAAAAATGAACTTAAAAAGAATTACTGTCATGCAGGGAATACATTCCAGCATCTGAGGATATTTGTTAGCAGATCCATAGCATTCTTCCCCTAAATCGCCACTAACTGCACCATTATTCCTTGCTCCAGCGTGCTCCACAGAATACTCATTGATTAACTGCTCAGCTTTAACTGAATAGCATCTTCACCATCCATCCTGGAATTCCAGTTGCAGTGTCACATACTGATACTGCAACTCCTGAAAAACTCCACTCAATGTGCAACTTCTGCTCCACTGCTTGTAATTTCAAGAGGACATCTTCAATTATGCTCTGCATGTGGGCATGCTGTCAGCTAGCGTTACCCGCTTGTTGATTAACGTCATTTATTTGGTTAAGGAGGGTGGCTTGTTCCCATACCAATTCCTCGTTGGCCCATCAAAGGGTATCAAGCCATTCTTGCATGTCATCATACTCTCATGTCTCAACTATTGGAAGAGGGAGAACTTGATGGCGCTCATCCTGACTAATTTCTTCCAGTTGGGTAACCTGATGGATTATCTGGAGATATTTGGGTTACGTTGACCAAAGGATAAGCGCATTATCTATCGTTTGCTGGATACTCCATTTGATACAAAGTTGATTTAATTCAGCTGATATGAAACTGACTTGATCTGCCACTTTCTGTTCCATCAGTGTTATATTTTCCTTAAGCTGAGCAATCACAGCTTTGAGCACTTCTGCCCATTTAAAAATCAGTCATAAAGCGCTCATTATTGTTTCCCAACGTTGTTACATCCTGAATCCATTCTGTCAATAGGCCATGCTGATCCAACAGTTCCTCTATTACCTGAGATAACTCAGATTTAACTTTGGTACCAACATGTCCAATCAATGGCGGATGTTCCCAACACAATGGTCCATTTGCCCCAGCGCCCCCTGTACCTCCATAAAGAGCAATCAAGGAAGTTGAGCAGGAGGTGAGTATCATTTTGCTGTGCTTGAGCAAACCGCATACATCTCCAATCTCTATATTGTGGCGAGCCAGCACACACAGTAGCTGGCGGATAGATGGCTGCACATAAGCAACTAGATACTCCTCAATTCTGCGGGTACCAAGGCAGCGATCCAACCCCATTTTAGTTGCATCCAGATAGGACATGTACATGGCGTAGCGATTCTCTTGGTCTTTTTGGTTATAAAACAAACTTAAGGCATACTCCCCCACCTCATCTTCATATAATTGATATCTGAATAACAGCCACTCCATAATATTTTGCAGCTGCTGAGGGGTCACACTCGTGGAGCATCTTAGTTGGCTGGCCATCAGCTCAGGGCAGTTTTCTAGTTGAAGATTGATCATAACTTTATCTTTAATTAGTTCAGTTAAATTGAATAATATTAGTTTGTTATTAGATGCCTGCCATGCTTCTTCCACATAGCGTGCACTGAATACAATCAAATTGTGATGTAACAAATGAGGGCTTGTCATAATATCTTAGCTTCAAAGAACTACAGTTGACCAGTGGCCCTCTGTAGTGAGCACCACTGTTAATTCTTGGCGTAGAGTCTTGATTCCGCCAAATCAGTTTGCACAGGGTATTAGACACTGAGCAACCAAATCAGATGATATGAAGATTTCTGATTCTAATAAAACTTAATAAATTTATACATGGAGCTATCACCCCTTATTTTGTCCCTTATTTTACTAATTTACAGACCTATCTGCAACAGCCTAATCACAGAATAAAGGCCTCCTCCTCAATCCTCCGTGAGACTCTTTATATCTCAGTTCCCCAATCCAGATGCATCCTCAGCTTAGTAGTCTTCTATTCATTTTTCCTTATACTAGAAACTCTCATTTATATCAAATCTCAGTATAATTCCCCCCTTTTTGGCAATTGGTCAACATTTCAATTAATTACTATTTGTATACCTCTTTTCATCAATCTCAAGGCTCGTCTTGATTCCCCCTCCAATCTGCCAGTATAGTTAGAATATCATCCAGTCATATCAACTTCCTGACAATGACCATGATGGGCAGTGCTCCCCTTCATCTTCTTCTCAAAAAAGCCTGTTGATGAAGGCAGTCGTCCCTTTACCTTGCCAGCAAGATCATCTTTTGTCAGCCAATGAGCCTCTCCATGTGGTTTCAATGCTGGCTTCTAAGCCTAAACCCCTCTCTCAGGTGCCATTCACCCCCACTCACAATGAGTTAAATGACCAGGTCACAAACGCTAAAATGCCTGTTTCCCAAAATCACATAGCTGCTGATTGACCTAAAGTTGGCTTAGTTAAAGCAACCACCTCTACGACGCTATTTTCTTAGACCTCACACCTGAAGGGTATTTCTCCTTTAAAGGCCCCAAAAGTTGGTGCAGCTACTATGCTTCCTTCAAAAACCAAAAGGGTAGATGAACGCCAAAAAGCCCTCCCCTGTGAGGAGAACAAGCTGGTAGCTCAGCCCCCTCTTAGAAGCTCGTTGAGGTGCATTGACAATCCCTCTGATGACGAGTCTGAAGGGGGTAGTGAAGATGCGAGTTATCATGTCTTGGGAGCCCCAATGGAAGTTCAGATTCCGGATAGGTTGAGGCCTGAAATAATTGATATAACCATAATACCATAAAGAACCTATATCCAACAGTTGTTGAGGTTTTCAGAGGTGATCAATACCGCCAGTGATGCTGACTAGCTTATTAGTAGAGTGATCTGATCTATCAAGCAGGTTCATACCCTCCAATCTAATAAAGATAAATACCCTGCGATGGCTCAATGCCTTGCCTCCACTCTCCATTTGAAGGATGTTCTTGCCCTACCCCCTACTTTTGGTAGCACAATAACTAAGGTAGAGGTTATCATCAATAAGATGCGATTTTTAAATATCCTTGATATTGATGCTCCAGTGAACGTGGTCTCTTCAAAGTTCATCAATAAAATTAAGTTGGCGCCTGACCTGTGACTCTTTGTTAGAGTTTAGAACTTCTGGGCCCAACAGCACGCGAGCTATTAGAGCATACTTTTCTCTTCCCATTCGGATTGGGTAGCTCCTACTGGCTGCCCCTCTGTAGCATTAAACAATTATGCATACGACCTACCCATTGGCACTCAATTCATGATTGAGTATGACAAAATAATTAGTATGAATCAGGGATTTCTCTCCCTGCTAAATTATGAAATTCCACTGGTCTTTACATTTGATGAGCTCAAGAAGAAATAATACACATGCATCGTTGAGTACCATTCCTCCACCCTCAATCTTACTTATACCACGTTGAGCAGAAAAACAAAACTGCATAATCCCGTGGATGCTTCAGAGGGCCTTCCATTGTATGCGTCAGAGGATGTAGTAGTCATGGTGGGTGAACAAAAGGTGATAGACAACGAGATTACCGCGCAATTCTTTGCAACTTCCTATTGCACTTAACAATTATTGATGAGATAAGTCCTTCAGAACCTTGGGTGTTGCCAGGTATCCTAGACCCTGACTACCAGCGACCTATTAATCTTCTGTTGGGAATCTCACTAACAAGGACATGGTTGTAAAGAAGCATCAGGAGATTGTTAATCTCTGCTAATACCCATTGAGGATATCTAACAAGTCCATTATATTGGGTCTATGTTAGATATTGGATTACCCACTGAACCAAATGATATGCGCTTTTCCCAACGTCCAAATTTTCGATGATCAAAATATTGGCGGAGCTTAGTAAAGTTCATTCTTTACTGGAGACCTATAGTGACATTTTCTCCAAATCTGATACTGACTATGGGCATATAAAGGATTAAAGCCACACCATTGATGTTGGTGATGCCAAGCCTATTTGATCAAAGCCTTATCAGAAATCAAAAGTTGAGGAGCTCCAAATAAGTATAGAGCTTAAACAGTTACTGGACGCAGGGCTACTGGTGCCTTCTCAAAGCCTTTGGTCATCTCCGTTATTGCTCATAAAAAAGGAGAATGGTGGGCATTGGGTAGTCATGGACTACCGCAAACTGAATAACCTCGCCAAGAAGGACAGCTACACAATTTTCCAAATTTGACGACGCTCTGGCCCAACTCTCTGGGTCCAAGTTCTTTTCCTCCATGGACTTGGTTAGCGGATACAGATAGATGGACCTTTGTCCACAATACCAGTAAAAGTGTGCGCTTATCTGTAATGACTAACTATTCCAATTTTTCCCAACGTCCACAAGTGTTGTGCAATGCACCCGCATCTTTCCAGTGAGCCATGGACCCTATCTTGAAGGATCTGAAGCTTAGTTGCGTAATTGTCTACCTTATTGATATCACCATCATCTCCTAAACGTTCAATGAATACCTTTCACACTTAAAAGAATGCTTACAACGCCTGCGGGCCTCTCAAATTAAGCTGAAGCCCTCCAAATATATAGTATTCCATAAAAAGTTGAATTTCCTGGGCCACACCATCTCCCCATATGGGATCCAGCCTCTTCGTGGTGAGGTTGAGGTGATATACAAAATGCCTCCCCCCAAAACCCTCTGCAATATTCAGCTGTTCTTGGGCATGATGGGATAGTACCATCAATTCATCTCAAACCTGCTCAGCTTAGTGAGCCCCTCATGTTCCTTTTATCTAAGAACACCCCTTTCCATTGGAAGCAGAACAACAGGCTGCTTCTGAAATGCTAAAAAAGCTGCTGCAGCGATGGCCAATCCTACGCCTCCCTGACTATAGTAAACCCTACATTCTGTTTAGTGATGCCTCTGACTAAGCAGTTAGAGCTATCTTGGCTCAAATAAATGACATAGGATAAATCATCCTTTTCATACTTCAGCAAGATGCTTTCTAAGGCAAAACACAATTATAGAATCACTGAAGGAGTGTCTTGCCATCTTGCTTAGTGTTAAATGTTACCGCCCTTCCTTATATGAGACCTCATTTAAAATGGTTACTGACCACGCTTGTGAAACCCTGGGACCGTCCCCTTTGTGTGGATCAGGCGATTTTAAAATTTCCAAATAAGAAAGGGTCAAAAGAGGGTAGCTGTACCCCACATCACCAGGGCGACCTCGCTCATGCGATAGATGGGTGCTGGGTAACAGCACTCTCTCTAAAGATTCCTCACCCAGTACCTGCGCTCGCTTCTGTCAAACTTGTCCACCAAATTTTGGAAATCTGCGCTGAGATTACTGAATCGAAGATGAAAGGTCCAAACCTAATGGGGATAAAGCCCAACAATTGGAAAACTAATAGTCAAGAAGGGACAAGTATCAAATTATCAGCTGGAATAACCAATGTTTTGACTCAGCTAGCTGTACAATCTCTGACACCAAACACCCCATAAAATTGTTGGGGATGATCCCCAATGAGCAGATGGAACCTTTGGGGTCATTTGCAGATAAATAAACACCTATCTAATGAACTGGGAGTTGTCACTGATGTAACTCATTTAATCAAATGAACGCCTCAGCAACCAGGCACAGGCGGTTTGGGCAACCCAAACCCGTTTCCGACCAAGTGGGACTGCCCCTATGTGGAGTGGCCTTGGGGAATTCCCGTTGCTCATTGGGCCAGATGCCATTGCAGCAACTGACAAAAACACAGTTGAGCCTCAGCCCAGGCATTTGCAGCTGAACAAATAGCAATTTGGTCTGCCACCAAATCCTTCAATATTGGTTTAACTAAAATTATTTTCTCCTCTCCCACAGAAAATTCGCCAGTTTAGGTTGAATTTGAGGTCCCTGATCCTTTCTTGGACCCACTACCCAATAAAACACTTTTTAATTGGCTGCATCACAATGATTAAGTTGTTGTTCAATTCTCTTTATATTCCTTTCCAATAAATTTCTAGTACCATTTTTTATATAACTTAAAACTTCCTGCTGAAGTCCTGATGGCACTAACTTGGTGGCCTTTTGGTCCCTACACTGGATGGGCATTACCAGTTTTGATGGTTACAATCACTTCCACCATAGTCAACTGGATCCAACGTGCAAGAAACTTCTGATATTTAACCCCATTATTGAAGCTATCTGCTATCAATATATCATAATTCTGTGGCCTTGTGTAACTCATTTTAAAGCAGTAATCCGCACCCTTGTCTCTACTTTAATGATGAACCCTCTCACCAGCAACCCCAAAGTGGTAGACCCAGTAGTTCAATCCCCTTCAGCAAGACCCTCAGTGTCTGTAGCTGTCTATATTTGGTTTGTTATTGGGTTCCTTTTCATGATCATTCTACATCAATGAGCCATTGTTACCTAATTTGAGGCTCCATACAACGGCATATGAGTGGCAATACCACTGGCATTCTGGCTTGCTTTTTGGGTGCTCACGCATCCCAACTGGCAGGCCAGTCTAAACTTATTCTTCCATTTTCATGACATAATCGACCAACCATTGTTTCCTGCCATTTCCGCCCTTTTCTATGAGTTGAGCGCCGCAGGGGTCACCCTTTACCAAATGAACATGCAGTCTGTAGTCTGCTTTCTTTTGATCATTTGGTCATTTGCTGATTTTGTGAGTAGTGTCACAATACCTTAAAGAAGCTCCTTTAGGCAGCAGAGCTCCGTGGATAACTACCCTTCCCTCACCTAATGTTCAAGAAGGGAATCTGAGTGTTCCCTCCAAAGACATTGTTAATCAAGCTCTTGACGCCCTTGCTGAGGTGCAAATGCATTCCGCTATCACCCTTAATAATGCCACTGCACTATCCAATGCCCAACAAGGGGTCACCCTTTTGGATGCAGTAGAAGGAGATGACCGTTGGCGGGTACAAGGACTTCTGCAATCTACTTCACAAGCAGTAGATTTTTCCTCACAAGTTGCAGTAGTATCAATGGCTCCAAAATTCCCCTGTGTTGAGTGCAGGCCATTTATTCCATTTGCTTTCTTCCATGGCTGAAGCTCCCAGCTTGGCTTCTCTAATCACAACCTTCCATAAACAGGCTCCCACGCAAAAGTTTTCCAATGATATGCTCCAAGCAATTTTTAAGTCAGTGCTGAATTCTGCTTCTGCCCATCACGAAGCTTTGTCCACCCCTATGGGAACAGTGGATCAAATATGTAAAGCTGTGACCACCATCAATGCTTTTCATTGCCATGCTCCCCACTTTTCAAGGGGGAAATTATATGATCAGACTATCCAACAATGACTCAGATTCAGTCCTTACCGTTGACTCAGTATTGGTCTGGACTCAGAATCTGTCAATACCCCTGCATCTAGGTCTATCTATCCTGGTTCAGCTATCAATGAATCAGTAAATGCCCAGGTTGAAGTAGCTGGTTCCCAAGCCCTTACTCTTTCCAACTTTGCTCTCAAAAAGGTCCCCAACCTTCCCCCTGATTTACTGGACATCTCTTCAGTTTCAACGGAGATGACCAAATCAACCAATAAAAAAAACTTTGCCTATTTTTTATTACCTATGAAGATTAGTATCAGGTCTCACCAAATCTTCTTTGAGACTTTGGTTTATACTGGAGCCGCGGGTAAATTTAATGAGCATAGAGCTTGCCTAACAATTGGAGCTTGACCTGGATGTAGGTCCTTTGGTGATGGTTGCTTCATCAGTGTAAGTCTCAGGGAATGTCCTTTGGCTCTCAATCGGGCCATCTTCCCATTCCCAAATAAAAGGACACCAAAGAGGATGGTGGTACCTCTCATCACTCAGGGTGACCTCGCTCACGTAGTAGATGAGCAATGGGTAACAGCTCATCTTCTTCAAATCCCACCTCCAATACCCACACTTACCTCGGCAGAACTGTTGTGGGGAATTAGTGAAATCTGTGCTGAGATTATCAAATTGAAATTGGTCAGGTCTAATTCAGCTGGCAATCTGGCTGATGTTCAAAGTTTGAATGACTGTAAAAGCATGAAGAATGAGATATTGGCCAGATTGCCCAACGGTTCCAATTCAATCTCCAGACCAGTTGAACAAATATCAGGCGCTATTGATGAGGGTTTAAAGCCCTCAAATAGTAATTTAAGCGTTGCGCCTGATGTGCTTCTGTTGACCAAACAAACATTTAAATGACCGAGCGTGGGCGGGTTGGCCATCCTGAATCTGTTCCCAACCAAATGGACCCATCCCTATAAGGGATGGCATTGGGGGATTCCTGTAACCTGTCGGGCCAAACGCCATCATGCTAATCATTAGAAACATAGTTGAGCCCTGGTTCGGACATTTGAGGTCAAACTGACAGAGACTCAGCCCACCGCCAAATTTTGCAATGTCAGTTCCCAAAAAATAAACCCCCTCATTCCTGAACAATGCGCCAGTCAGGCTGAATTTGTTGGGTCCTGACCCCATCCTGTCACTACCCAATTGACCACTATTTAATCAGCTGCATGGCACTGAGAAAATTGTTGGTCAATTTTCTTACTTTCCTTTCCCAATAGATTTTTGCAAAAAAATCAAATTTTCTTTATTTTCCGTTCTAACCACATCCCAGATGGCATTTCCCTAGTGGCCCATCACCCCGCATTCTGGGTGGGCTTTACCAATTCTTTTGGTCACCATGGCTCCCTCTATTGTCGATTGGGCCCAGCGATTCAGACGCTTTTAGTCTTACAACCCCGCTCTTATGAATTTCTGACAACAATACATGGGGATTTTATGGCCCTATGTACAACAATGGATAGAGAGAACCCATCTCCCTATTGCCCCCAATGAGTTGGCCTCTCAAAACAAGAATCTCGTCGAGACTGTCCCAGTAATCCCACCTCCTGCAGTTAGAACCACTGAGTTGGGAATGGGTTCAGTGTGGTCTGACGTTGGGACATTCCTTACCCTGTTGTTACACCACCACTTCGTGGTATCACATTTCCCAGCTCCAAATTAAGTTGTAAGGTTGGCAATGCCTCTGGCATTCTGGCTTGCTTTTTGGGTGTTCACACATCCCAACTGGCAGGCCGGTCTAAACTTCTTCTGCCATTTCTATGACAATCAGCCTCACAGACCTCATATCTTGTCTGACGGCCAGTATCTTTATCAGTACATCAATTTAGCTTTTGTGATCAGTTTTCAGCAATGCCAAACTTGGTGTTTCCTGTAATCTCGGGGGTCAGATGGTGGTGCCAACAACATGATTGAATTCACCTAGAGTCAAATATGTTGTCTTTTGTTAATGATCAAATGGAGGGATAAATTTCCTTTAATCAATGCCTTTAAGAAAACTCAAGACCGCAGCTCCATCACTTCCCTTGTTTCCCCTGCGGGCCTTCCGTCCAATTTTCCTGAAGAATTAATGCGCTATCAATTTATTTTTGATTCCAAGAAGGCGGACCACCTTCCCTTGCATACTAAGTTTAACTTAGGATTTCAAACAACGGTACAGTTGGTGAATATCAAATGTCCCTTATATCCATACATAGCGGAGGAGGAGGTGGCGCTCAACACCTGGTTAGACGAGATGCTGAAGAAAGGTTAATTATTTAAAGAAACATAACCTGTTGCGTCTCGCATCATTTTTGCCAAGAAGGCTGATGGTTCCCTCTGTCCGTGTGTGAATTATGGACACCTAAACAAAATTACAGTTCATGATCCCTACCCTTTACCCCTAGATCAAACTATCAACTAAGCAATTGCTAAGTCTCGTGTGTTCTCCAAGCTTGATCTCATTAATGCCTTCAACAAATACAGGTGATGAAAGGGCAAGAATGGTTTACCACGATTCAAACAAAATAAGGTATTTTTCAATTCCATGTAATGCCCTTCAGGTTAGAGAATGCTCCAGTCACATTCCAAAGAATTATTGATAGTGTTCTGGGAAGACCTCCTTTTCACTTGTGCAGTTGCATATATTGTTGACATTTTTGGTTCACTCCCCAACTTTTGAACAACACGCAAAAGACTGGGAAGTGGTAGTGGCCACTATGCATAAGGCGGGCCTATTCATTAAGCCATTGATATGTAACTTATAAGAGAAGGAAGTTACCTTTCTTAAAGACCTTGTCCTAAAGGATGGTTATGCAATTTACCCCAACAAGTTGGATGCCATCCGCAAATGGCCAACTCCAACAACCTAAAAACAATTACAAAGTTTCTTGGGCAATATAGTTTTCCTGAAGAATTCTCCCCAGCCCTTTCCCATTTAGCCATTCTGCTTCACCCCTCACAGGTAAGAATGTGCCTTTTCATTGGACGCCCAAGTGCCAGCAGAAGTTTGAGTCAATTAAAAAAGGCGTTCTTATCTCCCCCATCTTAAAACATATGGACCCCTCCAAACCATATATCATGGCTAGCGATGCTTCATCAGTGGCAGTGAGTGCAGTTCTGCTCCAGGAGCATAATGGCTTAGAACATCTGGTCGCCTACTTTTCCCATAAATATTCCTCTACTGAGCAATCATGGTTTATTTATGATAAGGAGTTGGCAGCCGTAGCATGGGCGTTGACTCATTGGCGGTATCTGTTAAAGGGTGCCCAGCATGAGTTAACTGTGCATATGGATCATCAAGCTCTTCTGTTTTTCGCAAACCACAGAAATTGGCACATAGGCAAGCTCATACCATTTGGATTTGTGCAGTTTCAATTTTAGATATGAGCTCATGAAAGGCACGCTAAATTTGCTACCCAATTTTCTTAGCCGCAACCTGGCCCACTATCCCTTGTACACAGATGAAGTGAACCTTGTTACCATGATCCCGTCCACTCAAATTTTGTCTATTGTCCCTCCAGTGGTCTCATCAGTCGACTTTGCTCCCGATGCTCCTCTCATTTCTCAGATTTTAGAAGCTCAAATGACTGCTTCAAATGAGTGGAGTTATTTGATCAATTGTCCCTCCAAACTCACAAAATTTCCTATATTCCTTGGTGGAGGGTCTCATCTATTTTTGGTCACAGGTTTTGATTCCTCCTCTCTTTAGAGCTGAGGTGTTTCAAGCGCATCACAATCATCTCACAATCGTCCATCTGGGCAATAAGAAATGTATCAATTTGTTCAAGTGGACTTATAATTTCGCGGGTTTATCAAAAGAAGTCCTGGCCCAGATCGCCAATTGCATTACTTGAACATGGGCCAAGTTGGATCATTCAGGAAGAAATGGCCTCCTACATCCTTTATAACAGGCGGAGGGTCTATGGACGTTGGTGTCCATGGATTTATTGTTAACATCCCTGTTTTAATGGGTTTACAGCAGTGATGGTGGTCAGTCGTTTTACCAAATTTTTCCTATTTATTCCATGTTCTTCTGCAATTATGTCAGAAGAAACTGCTCGTCACTTCATGCGCCATGTGTTCCTTATGATTGGTATTCTGCAGGGGATCATCAGTGACCGTGGTTCATAGTTCACAGCGCAATTCTGGAGTAAACTCTTATCAATTTTAGAAATTTCCCCCCATTCCACAGCATATCATCCCTAGTATGATGGACAAACTGAGCGAGTTAATCAAATCTTAGAACAATACCTGCACTGCTATGCTGCAGCCACACAGGATACCTGGGCTAATGACTTTTTCCTCACTCAATTTGCCTACAACAACGGAATTCATGCTTCTATGGGGATTATCCTTATGAAGCAATGTTAGGGTATAATCCATCATTTTTGGTCAGTCCCTGCTTGCAATCTGATGTCCCAGATGCCACATATCATGCTGAGCACATTCAGTATACTCATTCCTTAGTGTGGTAGCATCTCACTAAAGCTATTGATTATTATAAGTAGTTTGCGGATCAAAATATAGCTTCCTGTTCACGACATAGCAATGGGTTCATATGTTATGCTCGATACACACCATTTGTGGATGCAAGTACCCTCCTGGAAGTTTTCAAGCAAGCGTTCAGGTCCCCCTTGGTGGAGGAAGACTTGGGCAATGGTGCTTTCCAGTTAAAGCTGCCAGCTTATTGGAAACAGCACCCTGTCTTCCACGTTTCTCAGTTGTCCTCATTTAAGGGGACTTTTTCCGTGGACCCAGAGCCAATTGTAATTGAGGATCTGGAGGAGGCCGAGGTGGAAACCATATTAGCGTCCTGCAAATCTTGAAGGTCAGTTCAGTATCTCATCACCTGGAAGAGCTTTCCTGCCTATGAGAACAGTTGGGTTAAGTCCTGTGGTTGTGCTAACTTCATGGAACTGGTCAAGGAGTTTCATAAAGTCCCATCACAATGCTCCTCATACCCCCAAAAAAGGTGCAACTTTAATGGCGATCAAGTTGCCCAAGGCTCACAAATATGTAGCCCTCATGCAGTTTCCCGGTGGTGGCACCCTTCCTTTGAAAAAAGGAAAGGGTAATGTAAGTCCAGTGGAACATCCCCTTTGCGTAGATTAGGCGATTTTACCATTTTTGAACAAGAAGGGTCTGAAGAGGGTGGTTGTACCCCTCGTCACTCAGAGTGACCTCGCTCATGTGGTAGATGAGTGCTGGGTAACAGCACTCCCTCTAAAGATTCCTCCCCCTGGTACCTGCGCTCACTTCTGTCAAACTTGTCCACAAAATTGAGGAAATCTGCGCTGAGATTACTGAATCAAAGATGAATGGTCCAAAACTAATGGGGATAAAGCCCAACGATTAGAAAACTAATAGTCAAGAAGGGACAAGTATCAAATTATCAGCTGTAATAACCAATGTTTTGACTCAGCTAGCTGTACAATCTCTGACACCAAACACCCCATAAAATTGTTGGGGATGATCCCCAATGAGTAGATGGAACCTTTGGGGTCATTTGCAGATAAATAAAGTCCCTATCTAATGAATTGGGAGTTGTCACCGATATAACTCATTTAATCAAATGAACGCTCCAGCAACCAGGCACAGGAGGGTTGGGCAACCCAAACCCGTTTCCAACCAAGTGGGACTGTCCTTATGTGGGGTGGCCCTGGGGAATTCCCGTTGCTCATTGGTCCAGATGCCATTGCAGCAATTGACAAAAACACAGAGAGCCTCATCCTGGGCATTCACGGCTGAACTGATAGTGAAACAAACTGTCACTGAATCCTTTGATGTCAGTTCTAATTAAAATTATTTTCCCCTCTCCCCCAGAAAATTCGCCAGTTTAGGTTAAATTTGAGGGCCCTGATCCCTGCTTGGACCCACTACCCAATAAAACACTTTTTAATTGGCTGCATCACACTGATTAAGTTGTTGTTCAATTCTCTTTATATTCCTTTTCAATAAATTTCTAGTACCATTTTTTATTTAACTTAAAACTTCCTGCTGAAGTCCTGATGGCACTAACCTGTTGGCCTGTTAGTCCTTACACAGGATTGGCATTACCAGTTTTGATGGTTACAATCACTTCCACCATAGTCAACTGGATCCAATGTGCAAGAAACTTCTGGTATTTAAACCCATTATTGAAGCTATCTGCTATCAATATATCATAATTCTGTGGCCTTGTGTAACTCATTTTAAGCAATAATCCGCCCCCTTGTCTCTACGTTAATGATGAACCCTATCACCAGCAACCCCAAAGTGGTAGACCCAGTAGTTCAATCCCCTGCAGCAAGACCCTCAGTGTCTGGAGTTGTTTCCATTTGGTTCTTTATTAAGTTCAATTTAAGCTCATTCTACATCAATGAGTCATTGTTACCCAATTCGTGGTTCCATATAACGGCATATGAGTGACAATGCCACTGGCATTCTGGCTTGCTTTTTGGGTGCTCACGCATCCCAACTGGCAGGCCGGTCTAAACTTATTCTGCCGTTTTCATGACAACGCCTCTTTAAAGTGGTTACAAAATATTAAAGATCTACTGGGCGGTTGGCACGCTGGGCTTTGAAGCTTTAGCACTATGATATGACCATTGAGCACCAAGCTGGGATGGGCCACATGAATTATCAATGGGTTGATTCAGCTTATCCTTCAATTAGATAATGGTGAACTGGAGAGGCTACATGACCTCCTAATGACCTCTGACGCTAGGGGAGGATGAGGATGAACCCTTCCAGAAGATGCTAGCTTGATAGTCCTGTAACACTAAGGAAGATGATGGAAAACTATACAGGAAAGTAGGAGTAAACTGGTTACCCTATCTCTGACCCTCAGAGCGATTATCTGTCATTATGTAGTCTCATGCCATCCTAGGGCATAGTGGAGTGCGGAAAACCTATGAGTGGATGAAGGAACGCTACTGGTTGGGAATCATGGGGACCATTATTGAAGTCCTGTATATCTGTCTGACATGTAAAAAGCAATCCAGCATCAAAACAGGTATCAATATCAACCTACCACTCCGCAACATCCCTTCCACACAATAAGCCTAGATGTGGTTGGCCCTCTACCCCAAACTACAGGTGGAAATTGATATATCTTGGTAGGGATTGATCACTTTACCAAATGGGTTGAGGCTGTGGCTCTTCCAGCTCAGGCGGCCAAAGCCACTGCCACTTTCCTCCATCAGTATATCTTTGCTTGAGATAGTTGCCCCCAAGTTTTGCTCTGTGATAATGGTAAAAATTTCACCTCCCAAGTGGTGAAAATCCATGCTACCTCCTTAGGCATGCATCAGCTCTTTTCTGTTCCTACAACCTCTTGAATAATGGTACCGTGGAAAGAGCAAATGGGACCCTGGTCTCTATATTACGGAAAATGTCCACTTCAGACACTCTTCACTGTGACTGTACTTACCAAGTTCCCTCATGGCCTACTGGAGCTATTACAACCAGATCCTTGAGATGTCTTTATTCCATATGTTGCATGGATTGAATCTGGGGTGCCAGCATTATTAGACAAAGACAATTTCACTAATAGGACTGACCCTAAGCAAGCCATGAAGAAGTTGGCCATTACATTATTCAGTTACAATCAGAGGCTATGACTAATTTGGCCAAAATTGTCACAAAAGAGGGTTAAGCTGCTAATGAGCTTCTGCCCCCTCCTACTTCCTTCCAGGTATCTGACTTAGTGCTTTACTATCACAATTGTATCACCCCTAGAAGGGAAAAACTTAAATCTATTTGGGAAGGACATTTTGATAGCACTTACAATTGAGGGGAAGAGTACTCCATCAAATCCTTGCTAAAGGAATTACTATCAACCAAGTTTATGGACAATTCTTGTGGCCTTATTCTCCCCCAAACACTCTTGAAGGAGGTGATGTTAGATAATTACAAGTCCAATGTTTTATTATGAGTATTTCAGTTTTTATTTAATGGCATTGGCTAAAAAACCCTGGTCAATTCTTGGTGGAGGCCTGCAAATCAGGGTAACACTATTACCCCAAATTTATTGGCTGAATCTCCCTATTATTGGTAGCAGGGTAACACCAAACCTGGGGAAAATTGGGGGAGTTGCTTTAAGAGTCCTCTCCACCCCCTCACTAACTTAGATAAAACAACTACCCAGCAACCACCCCCTTTTATAACCTTGTAGGAGGGGCTACATCAGGTGAGAATATCTTTCACCTTCTGATTGGTCTAATTATATTAAATCCCTTACTCACAGGTTCATCTTTCTAGCTGTCACACCATCTGTCCTTGCATTCAAGCAAGGTGAGTTCTGACTTATCCAATAGGTTAACAGCTCATATTACCTAATTCTGACTTTACTAAGCAATCTGAACTTTGATCCTTGACAATTTAAATACTAAGTATCAACTTATTAAGGGGGTTGCTTCTTGAACCCAAGGATATCATAAATAAAATCCTATAAAAACCAACTTTTTTTCAAAATTTTTATTATTTTAATTGTAAGTGGTCAATTAACCCCCTCATATATCTACCTTGCAGTTGAGAAACTCATTTTCCTATAAATTATTGTGGTAATTTAGGCAAAAAATGCACCAGTGAGCAACAAAAAACCTGAGTTCCCACAATATTTTAAAAATTACATAATGATTATAATTACAGTAGCCTCAACAGGAATTATATCAACATTGCTTAAAGGTGGAAGGATAGCTCAATCAAGGTTTAAGTTTCTGGTACACTCAACAAAACATCAACATCACTCCTGACCTAAGGCCAAAAAGCATATTGCAAGTTAAGGGTTGCCAGCTTGATTATATGAGATAAACAAGCAATAGCTCAAGGATGTGCTCTTGAAGTTCTCTTTCTGCTTATTTGGTATAGTATCAAAAATAAAATTCTATTTGGAGGAAAAATTATCTTGTTAGGCGGAGACTTCAGTCAATGTTTACCTGTTGTTCCAAGAGTAGATTCTAGCAATAATTAGAGAATCTCTCAAGCAATCCAACCTCTTCTAACTATCCAAATAATTTAGCTCATCCAAAATATGGGAGCAGATTGCAATAAGAAAGTACATGAATGGTTTCTGAAACTTTCAGAAGCACATCTTCCACATGAAGAACTTTTTGATGATGATAGCTATTAGATATCTGAGCCTTGCATTGCTAAAAAAGATCTGGTAGAGCTAATATTAGGAAACAATCTTGAACTCTCATCTTGTGAGTCAATCAAAAATATTGCAATCCTGACATCAAGAAATAAAGAATCACTTGAGGTGTATGATAAAATTGTTGACAAAATCCATGGATAAGTTAAAATTTATAGTAGCATTGAAATTTGAGTGTGAAGATCCAGAGGAACAAAATAATAATCTAATGGAGTTTATTAACATGTAGACTCCTTCAGGAATACCTTTACATATACTTAGACTGAAGATAGGATTGATTGTCATTGTGAAGTATAACTTAAACATGATAAAAGGATTATGCAATGGAATATGCCTGATTATCTAAAAGATGGGTAAACACATTTTTGATGCTAAAATCCTTACTGGTGATCATGCTGGCAAATGTATGTTCATTTCTCAGATTAATCTTACTCAAAGTCAAGCTGAGCTTCTATTCCAGTTGAGAAGGTGACAATCTCCTATTAGGATATCATCTGTTATTATAATTAACAAGGTTAAAGGTCAGACCTTTGATAAAATTGGAACTTTACCTTTTAGCTCCAGTTTTTGACATGGTCAGATTTATGTCACCTTTTCTCAAGTCAGTTGACTTGAAGATATAAAAGTTTTTGTGACAGATTCTGAGAATCAAGGATAGATTTGCTCCCATGTATGGACTCAAAATGTGTTATATTGTGAAGTCCTATAGGTGATTCTTTGATGTATGATTTCTAATTTTTCTTTGAAGGGTTACATAGATAATTTGTTAAATTCCCTTTAGTCTTTATTTATTTACATGTAATTAATTCCTTACCATGACTAAAGGGTAAAAAATAGGGTATGGTCTGAGCAGGTTACCCAAAAACTAATATTTGAGAAAAGTTGGATGGTTCCTGAGATT
>JAKSZP010011324.1:0-28859 GCA_022478985.1 Massospora cicadina | reverse complement strand
TTGAGGACACTGGAATGAGAAACCTGAATATGACAGTGGGTCATATACCCTGATGGGGGGAAAACTAGATCCCAGGAAAAATATCGTCACAAGTAAATTGGTCAGCCTGGCATGACAAGAGGTCGTGGGGACTGCACTCTGAGTAGGTGTAGCGAGGAGGAAGAGGAGGAATGCCATATGCCAAAGGTCGTCCTGAGCAGCATTGAGTATTGACGAGTGTACTCCACTTGAACCAATGAAGTATTTTACCAGGTGTCAGAAGTGGTGTTTCCATGCCTAGTCCTTTTCTCGCTGGAAATCTAGGCAAGAGGGGGGATGTGTTGGGATTTTTTCCCATATTCCCAGCCTGCTAGTTACCTGGTATTGCTAGGGGAAAAATTTCCTAAGGCGAAGTGAATTGGAAATCAGTTGACCCAAATTTTGGAGGAGCTACATTTGGGGGGTTTTTAGGATATTTGTCTGGTCATATCCATCAGGGATTGATCCAGATGAATACCTAATATCTCATTGGGTATAGCGGCTGACAAAATAAGGGCATCTGATAGTAATTAACTAACAGGTGTATCAATTGAAATTGGTCAGGTTTCATCACCAACTGATTGGGAATGTTTAATGAGTTATGAGGCGAGTGATGCTGCCTGCAACTAGCAAATCAATTGGTTAGTGAAGTGATCTGCCATAATGGGTAGAAAGTCCCATTATCTAAGCAGGTTGCTAGCCAATTATGGATGATTTGCATGGATTGAGAGGAAAATGTTAAAATTATGCTTCTGACTCTTTCCGTTTGAGGTCTTAAGGATGTCTAACATCAGAATCCTAGTCAGGATGGGGAAGACTAACTCTTCTGAGACGAGGAAAGGTGATTCAATGGCAACGGCTGCCATTACATCAAAGAGGTGTCAACCAAGGGTTAGACAGCTGAATCCCTTATAAATTCCCTAGAATTCACTATAATAAAGCACACAGATTGACACACATTTACAGTTGGATAAGAATTAATAAAGAACATTATTAGTTTGAATGTAGATTTGGTAATAGTTAGACTATCAGCATCTAGCGTGAATATTATATCTTAAGGATTTATTGCAGATGGCAATAATCGGTAGACATTCAGAGAAGAGTAGAGATCTGAGTGGGGATCTAGAGATGAAGGGAACCACAGCTAAGGGATTACTGCCGACTGTGTGTTGGGCCAAAGGAGACTGTCATCAGAGGATCTTAATAAAGATCAAGTGTACAGGATATAGGGAACAAATCTTAAGAGTGTGATATTCAATATTATCAGCAGTACCAGCCAAAGCGTTGGGCCTGAAGATTATTCTAACTCAACTATGGATAATATTCATCATACTATTATCAGATTATATATATTCTTACAATGGGAGGTGCACGAGGAAACTGAACTTGTGCAGTAAAAAGATTACTAGAGTTGACCTCCGATAATCAACTCCTAAGAGTAAAATTTTTACAGGAATCAGCATACAGTTGAGTATGTTCATTTCATTTGCGGATGCATGGGATCAAATTGGGATCTAATCCAATGTTTGATTGGAGGCATTATTTATGTCATTGAGGTGGGGAGGAGGCTGATTGATAGCTGAAGGCGCAGCTGCAGCAACAGGCTTTGGGGGTGGAGGAGGTAGGATTGTGCCTCATACCTGAAATTATACAGGGTGGGCATCAGATTGGAGGTTGGTGGATGAGTCATCCGATCTGTCTGACATAGTTGATTATGGGAATTTGTGTTTTGAGTGGTCTAACTTGAAACATGATGGGCAGATTGTCTGCCTGCCCTCGACGTGGGCCCAAAATGGATGGTCAGGCGCTGAGGTAATAATGGTGTGCAGCAGAATTGCCGCCACAATTTTACTGAATTCAGGGCTTATTGTGGCATATGCCTGAGGCCAGCAAGTCGAGTGGCCCCATTTGGGACCAAAAATTGTAGGATGGGGTTAGAGCCATAGGCTGCTAAACTGGCCATCAGCTCCTGGTGGAGCACTTCAGGGGGAGGTGGGTGGGCAGGCCAGAAAACTGGACCAGAAGTGGTGTCCTCTGGGAGCTGAGTTCAAGTTGTGGGGAGAGGGGTGCCCTGGAATACCAGGAGCACAATTGCTGCAGTGGCAGCATCAGCTTCACAGGTGAAGCTGAGGTCAAAGTACCCCTTGTAGGGGTGGAAATCTATAAATCTGGCGGGTATTATCACTGCCTGTGTCATTTTGATAATGGCTTGGTCATCATAGGGGAAGAGTTTCCCATATTTGACCCTAAGGCCAAGACACATGTTGCTCCGGGGGAGCACTAGGGGGCAGCGTGGTACCACTTGGGTACAAGCAAGGTGTGCATCCAGGTCCTTGGGCGAAATGATTCGGCCCATGGGTTTGGAATGACTGGGTGAACCAGTCCTAGTGCATTTTCCTGCTGGATGGAAAATGGTGGGGGGAGTTTTGCTGCTGCCCCACGCTGGAGTAGCCAGCGGATAATCTGATGACATCAGAGCAAAACTACTATGGGTAAATATGATTTGTTTTTTTAAATTTGTGTAATTTGGCTCGGAAAGTTATGCCAAGTGGAAAGAGAGTTTAATAATCATAATAATCATAAAAAATAATAATAAATAATAATATATGTGGCGCTGCATGAGGTGGGTGTACCGTACTGCCAAACACTCTAACGCTTTGCACTCATCCTGTGTCATGTGTGGCCAGTACAGAATGCTGTTTCATCACCTAGAAAAGTGCCCTCCATCTAAAGCGATATGGCGTGAGGTACAACGTCTGCTTTGCCAGGATTAGGCATAGCCCTCCAGTTTGTCTAGGGATATGTTTGCTTTATCAATGGTCTCCCCTCTTCCACCATTCCTCTATGCTTTAGTGGTCACAATTGCCATGTGGACTATCCACACGATTGTCTTGGATGCCATCTCAGGCTCCACCCCCACCAACAAGAAGCTGTCCGCCAGTTCCAGTTGCACTTAGTGAACCACTTTCAAGCGTGGATGTTTGGATACCTCCCACCACGTCACCGCCAGTTGGTCTCCTCCTGGTTCTCAGTTTGGTTCATCAAATCTGACCCCTTCCTACACACATTCTCAATAGTGGCGTTCCCACTGGCAACAGGAGACAGCATTTGCTCCTCTGGGGTGCCCTCCTATTACATGAGTTTTGTTTTCTTTGATGTCTTTTCAGAAGAGTCTGTCCCCTGGTCAGCCTTCCCCACAATAAATAAATAATAATAATTTTATTTGAGGTGGGCCAACCTTTGCAATAAAAATAATAATAAATAAATAAATAAAAATATCACTATTGATAATAAAAGACAAAAAATAATAAAATAAAAACAATTAAGAGCATTAAAATTTAATTCATAGATTTAAGGCCTCATCGCTACTGGGGCTAGAAAAAATTCTTTGGGAGGGGGAGGAGAGTGAGATCAAACTGGGGAAGCTTTTAGCAGTATCAGAGAAATGTGAATCTCATATAAGTCTCAACTATCCAGACCCTTTCAGAGATGCGCCAAACCTAAAAGGCTTGGCACCAGGCATGCTGGCCTGGTTAGCTTAGGAAAGGCCATTGAACTAAAGGAAAAACCAATGGAAGGGACTTTGGAACAGGCAAGTGAGGTTTGACTTGGGAGAAAATGCTGCAGAAAGGAAGACACTGTCAGCAAGAAGGCTTTTAAGACAGGGGTAAATTGGGGGAGGAACACTTTCATGTGAAACATCTGCAAATGGGCCTCATCTAAAACCCTGTGCATGTTGGGAATGGCTTTGGTGGAAATGAGGAAGGAGGGAAGCTAACGCACGCTCCCAGAAAAGCCATCTGTAGGATATATTTTTTGAAGCCTTTTGCCAGACTTTTGCATAGTGCTCAGTATGATACTAGGATGCGCTAATCTTTTTAAACCTGAGTTTTGAGGCCCATTGGGATGTGTAAATTGGTATATACAAAGTGGGTTCGCATCAAAGCCTAGCTACCAAGTTAGCAAAAATAAGAGCCTGATTGGCCTCAAAAAAATCAAATGAGGCAACTTCAGGCTTGAAGGCAAGTGCAGACAACAAGTAGGCTTCTACAAGTTCTGACATTAAATCAAGCTTAAACCCCAATGAAGCCACACTGCCCGTGCATAAGGAAGAAAATAAGACTGATGGAAGGGAAGACTTGAAAAGGGGAGAACAAGAATTCAGGAAGGAGATCCCCATTCAAAGAGAGTTGATTCTGGATGATAATTTCTTGGGGCTGACTGGCTTCAGAATCCCAAAGAGTTGAGGAGATAGTCAAAGGAGTATCCTGATCGACCCATTGGGATGTTTGTTGGACAGAACTCGAAGCCAAGGGGGCCTGTTTGGGTTCATTGATGATTGCTGAAGTCACAGAGGGACTCAAAGCTGAACTCTCAGGCACCATTGAAACGTAGCTGGTTAACCATCTTGAGAAATCTAAGGCAACATGCCCAAGTTGACAATAGCACGCCACATGGAAGTGCTCAATCTTAAGAAGACTCATCTGTCTGAGGATGAAAGGCTATTGATATATTGTTCATATTTTAAAGAGCATGAAGAGTTAGACATTGTGACCCAGAAAGAAGGGTACCCACTGCTTTTATACAGTCAAGGAGGGGAAAGTTGAGTAGTTTACTGGACCTAATCATCAGATATTCAATAGGGATATAATAATGTTAACTTATGCTTAATTTATTAGGGGATCATATCAAAGATATCGGTGATTATGGATCAGGAATATCCTAATCTTATTCAAAGATTGAAATCCGCGGCCTTGCAATTCTATTTAAAATATTCAACTATTATGACATGGGATTAGGAGCTTTGTTGGTTAAGTCAGACTTAATAATAATAGTTGACTTGTGACTCAGGCTCGTGGGCTTTGTTGGTCTATGTTAAAATCAGCTTTTAATGTTGGTCAAGTTTTTGATTGAATTAATTACTAATTAGTGGTACAAATCGCCTTGGTATGTGCTACCAATTGCTTTAAAGGAACAACGGTTCAGCTATTTGCAGATGAGTCAAAAATGCTGTCTTGAGATGTTTGCAAGTTTGACACCAACCCTGAGGCCATGCAAGATACCCCAGAGTCAAAAGGATTGTAGACCCTCAGATGAACTTATTACGTGTTTCTCTGGCTAAGTGCCATTGAAAAATGAGATATCATGGGTAAGATGTGGTTAACGTCAAACCCTATAAACTATCTCTAAGTTGATAACAATGAAACACAATCGTTTATTACAACAAGTTCATAGTTTAGTATACAAGCTTTTTATATTTAATACTTTTACGTTGTATTAAGTTGAAAATTTACTTGGGATCAGAAGGATCAGGGAAGCGAGCCATTACCTAAGTAACAACAGAAGAATACAGCTTTTAAGTGTTTTTTAATGAGTTTATATTTTGAATATTGTCACCATCTGGTCTATTGTCTCCATACAATAGATGCTCAAAACTCCAACTTATCCCAGAAGAAGAGCCAGCCCGATTGAAGTAGGCCTAAAATTCAACAACATCATTTGATGTAAATTTCAATAGGGCTAAAGGGTTGCTTTCAACGCAATCTGTGCATCAAAATCATCAGTACTTTTGCTATGACCAGAATCTGCAATTCCTGGTATAATCAATTGGAGAAACTCGCTAAGGATTCATACTTCTGGAATTGGATTCCCATGAATTCCTGTTTGTGCTTTGACATACGCGTGGGACTTCCAATTTCTTTTATAATAGCTGGCTTGGCCTACACGTATGACCAGCTGTCCCCCTCCAGATGGGGTAATACTAAGTTTTGACAATCAGTGACAAACAGTTCATCACTGTCAAAGCTTATTGACTATTGCCATACTCAAACATTGTCATGTTGAACATTCAGAAAAACGCAGGGGCATTATCACAATGGAATGTAGGTAACTTTTAGCATAGCTCTAAATTCCTCCAAAGTTTCAGTAGCCATCACTCATAATTAAGCTACTTGACTGACTTGAGGAGAGATTTTGGGAGTCATCTTCAAAATGGCTGTTAATGCAGTCATCATATTTCTTGGAATAGTTGACTTCCCAACTGGAGTTCTTGGGGTCCTTTCTTTGGCGTTGGTCGCCACATAGGGCTCACATTAACATCTATTAGTCTTCAACTCTTTGACTTGCTTCATTAAACGCTCTAAATCTGCGCCAAATGCCCATAGTAAATTTTGATCTGCCTCACATTCAGTTTTAAAGAAAAAAAAACTTCTCTAACTAGATCTCCTTCCTTTTTTCTTTAAAGGTGTTATTTTTTCTAGCGGCTCATTGCCAAAATTTGAGACATCTTTGACTCTTTCCTCGATCTTGGTAACTCTCTCCTCCAAGGCAGAAAATTCTCAATGATTGGCAGAAGTTAAAGCACCTTGTTTATGTTTGCCAACTCCATCCAGAGCTTTCTTAACTCATCCTTGTATGACATTTTGTATTGGTATATCCTACTCAACTACACCCCTGTAGTGAGCACCAATTGTTAAAATTTAGATGTTTTATAGATTATTCATGACTAATAACCCCTAAATTGACTAAATGCACTGGTTTTCCAAATGCGCGCTTTGCGTTGTCTAATGATAGATGATATTTGATTAATAATAGTATGTAGACTACTATCTGTAGTTGAATAGATAATCAAATCTGGTACAACGCTCAACCCATATTTCTCCTCAAAATACTCTTGATTTCTTCAGTTGGGACTTATACCCTTATTCTCCTGACTTGATCCATGCTCAGATCCCTAGTTTATGACCTTTCCTCTGGTCTCACGGAGTCTGCAGCAATTACCATATAAGCTCAGCTTCTCTTCTAAGGATTCTCAATCATTACTCTTTATCCTACTAAAGAGTCCCCAATTAAAGCACACAAGCAAATTTCATGAAGATGAATATAACTAAAACTAATAATGAATTATGCTATTTCCCCTTTTTTATTGTGAATTATCAGGGGAATTAATAGAGGGAATTTAGTGGCCAACGCTCAGTTGTCGCCTCAGCCATGAAACGGAAGCCATTGCCATGAATTTTCTTTCGTCATCTCACCATCAATGGTCTTCCCCATCTGGTTAGGATACCTTCATTGGACATCTTTAAGACCTAAAATGGAAAGTGTCAGAAAACATGTCCCTAACGTTTTCCAAAAATCCCAGTGAATGAACCATATTTGATGAGCAACCTGCTTAGGTAATGGGATTTGTTACCCATTATGGAAGGTCGCAAACAAACTGATCAATTTGCTAGTTTCAGGCAGCATCGCTCGCCTCGCAACTTGCTCCTTTAATTCTCAATTGGCCATTGATGAAACCCAACCAATTCTAATTGGTATACCTGATAGTTAATCATTGTCAACTATCAGATTCCCCCATTTCGTTGGCAATTCTGCCTGACAAGATATTAAGCATTCACCTGGATCATCCCCAATGGATCTGATCCTGAAAAATTACCTAAAATCCCTGAACATTATTAACCTAAAATCGGAGTCAACTGATATCCAATTCAATTGCCATAGTAAATTATTCCCTAGCAACCTGTTGTAATCTAGATGGCTGGAAAGGTGGGCAAAAAACCCAACACCTCCCCTAAGGCTACTCTGATCATTTGTTTAATCATAATGTATTCCTGCAAAAATGGCTTTACAAATATACCTATTCATATAAATCCTTGACAAATTGGTTCTATTGATCTGAAATGTAACCAGAACCGTGGAATGCAATATCAAAATTTTCTACAACTTAATCTAAAGCTCTTAAAGACTATTCAACTTAAATTCGCTTATATCGGCTAATCAATCTGAATATGCTTTTTTGCCCCCAGGCCTAGGTTATTGTTGGTCTCCTCTCCAATCTTCCCCTCCACACTACAAAGACAACATATTACTAGGGCCTGGTGTCAGTTTATCTTTATATATAAACTTTTATTATATAAACCTTCCAGTTTATTTTTTGTTTACGCAGATGCCTCCTGCTGCACTATTTTTCAACATTTTTTCAGTTAGTCCAGTGAAGCGTTCCACCATTCTTGTGATAGCTCTAATGGTTATTGAGTGGGCACTTTGTTATATTTTTCAACTACCTGGCATGCCAGTGATGCGTTTGTATGAAGTTACGCTCATGAACATTACCACTAATATGCCATAAATTCTGCACACTCTCATGACCAGTATTCCTCACTAAACTACTACTGGTTTGGTCTTGTTATTTTATCATTTTTCCAACCATTATGATGACTTTGACACACCTCTTGTGGGTTAGGAACACTCAATTGCTTATTCTGGTTGAGCTCTAATCTATATGAGCTATCTGGAGTACCCATCTCATGTGGGGCCTTCCCTCGCCCATGTAGCTGAGTTGGAGTGCCGCCCTGTCTCTGCTGCCAATCCCACGCTGCAGTTTAAACCAAGTTGACAACCGCAAAACCATCCTAGATCTCATTAAGGTCAAATAATGATACGATTTTTTTTGACTTGTAGTGCTAAAAAATCAATTCATGAAACAGTGTATTGGAACAACCCATATGACTATGTGCGCCCCAAATCTAATCCTGCCTATAAGGATATTGTTTCCAAAGGCCAGCAACTGCAGAACCCTGAGGAGACGTCATCCTTCATGCCTCTCCCACCCTGGAGGGTTTCCCCAGTAGGACCCACGGTTGCCCTCATAGCAGCCATTTGGTTTGCCACAGGGCCTTTGTTGCGTCTTAAACTACTATTTCCCTCACTTATATGCTATAGTGTCCCTCTTCAAAGTTGTTAGAACGGATGTGCCCATGACATTCTGAGCGTTCAACTGGGTCCTGACGCACCAAGACTGTGAGCCCAGTCTTCTTTTAAAAATCCGGTTTTATGACAGGATTTGAAGATGGCACTTGTTTTAAAACAGATGAGATCAGGTCTAGGATATACTAGGATCTCTCTTCCTCACAATCCATGCAACGTCAATTAAAGTATTCATTGTGCTTTGTATCGCTCATATACATTTTGTTTCCATTGTATTTTTGTAAGAAATAATGGATGAGATTGAACTGCCTAGTTTATATCAGTTAGGATGTTCTTAATATGATTGAGTATCAATATGTTAATGTGTATGTCAGGATTTGAGAGGATAATAAAGCTGAGGTCCCTACTTCCAAATTGAGCCTTAACCTCTCAACTTTTGAGCTAATGCAAATGAAAGCTGTTCCCAAAGGCGCTGATAGGAACATTGATCAGAAAGCATCATGTGCACGAAAAACAATGGAGATGCCTTAAGGAATTTCATCCCCCTTCCTGAACCTTGAAAGGTGTGACCCCCACCTTTGCAGTCATGAGGATGTCACATAACAATGAGGGCATCAACCAAAAGCTGACCAAGAAGACTGGAAAAGATCCTGACTGTATAGGGACTAAAAGATTCCTTAGGCAGCATGTCTCCACACATCCTATAATTATCTTTGCTTTCTAACTCACTAAAGTAGTCTATTTTCACCCCATCTTTTAGCTTTTATAAAACTTTCCACTAGTTTAGAGCTTTGAGCCCAATTACAACTTTGGTTACAGTCAAGAGAACTGTTACACTGAGATAAGGGTGCCCACAAAAGGGCACATGGTGTTCAGGGGACTGATTGAACTTAGCAGACCAAAATTGATGCGGTAATAATAAAGCAAAATTTTCTCAGATTTAGCGAATCCTCTGGTTTAATTTTAGCATGGGATAGATAAACTGTCAGTAATAAAGAGGCTGCAGGTGGGGACATCTTAGCACACCGCCTCTTAGCCTCACTATGGATGAAAGAAAGTAGGTGACAATAATGATGGGGAGAAGTTATATTGTTGTTGAGTTAAAATTTGAGCCATTTAGTCGCAAAAACTTATTGAGACAAGTCTTGGGTCGTCTGGCCCACAAAAACCCATTGTAAAAATTTTTGAGTGATAAAATTGAACTTGAAATATGAGTAAAATATAATAAAATAATATTATCATTTTTTGTTTTTGTATGTCTTTTTCATTGTTGTTTAAATTTTTTTAAATAAATTAGTATAAAATAAAAAAGAACATAAAGTTGTCAAGAAATTAAATTATTAACCGGATGTAAGATTTTTGGAGAGGCATATTGGGTGGTAAGTCCAGGTGAACTACCAAGAAAGCATAGGACTTTATCAAAATCATTCTCGCGTTGACTGATCAGTGTATTGCTAACAACTGTTAAAGTAAATTATAATATATCTGAGCAAAGGTATCTTCTCAGCATGGCAATGAAAACTTTCAGAGTGTAGGGGCGTTTAGCTCATCTTTTCAGGCTTGAAGAGGCCTTAGCAAGGATATTTATAAGTTAAATTAGAATTATGTTATAATGTTTTCAGGACAGTGACATCATGTATTGATTAAAAATTTAAAATAAATCCCATTTAGTACAGGAATATAAATTGGTCGCAGAGGTAGTTCTTCTCAACTTGTCTGGAAAGGAATAGTTAGGTACTCAGAGATGACTGGTTGGACAACAGAAATTGAAACTAATCCTCCATAATAGGTTCAGAGGTTCACTTGATAAAGTTGAGTGGGGACTCAACCTTATAATTGGGTTCATAGGTCCCTCTTCTTTAAATAAAAATAGAACTTAACCTAATAATAGTAGGTTTGTGGTTCCAATAAAGTGTTATCCTTAGATGATTGATGATTTCACAGTAGCAGCTTTGAGTGCCTCTGTAGTGAGTACCACTTTCCTCATTTTTGCCAATGGGCCAAGATTACATGGAGTAGTTAGACGCTTTCTCCTGGACCTACCATAGTAATGGGCTTATCCAACATAAGGCTGACGCAAGGCCAAAGGGAACATTAATTTTTCAGATAAATAAAGTCATGAGAGGTTAAGTTTATTATGTAAAATATTAGTACTATTTAAAGTACTAGGGAGAAATCAGGATTATGATGAGTGATAGGCGATTACCACATGTAAGGGTGAAAGTAGATTCAGGAATGTAGGAGGTGATGGCACAGTCCAGATCCAGAGTTGGAGTAGATCAGGATTCATCATTGAAGGCTGAACTGAGATTATTAATGGTAATACAGTTAAATGGTTTCCATTATCTTTGATAAGGGGCAAATGGATAATAAGGCATAATAAGTGACATAAGAGTATAAATGGGGCGATTAGGAGAGTTGAAATAGTAAATTTAACCTTTTAATTAATATCAGGATGATATTAAGTTGGTTAGAGCGTACATACTCTATCTCATCGGCCAGTGGAGAAATAGTGGGCAATTTATTTGGATTTGTTTAAATGTATTTTGGCGCTACTCAGAGAAATTAGTTGTTTTAAATCCTTTTAAATTTTAAATTTATTGCGGGGAAGGCCGACCATGGGACGGACACTTCTGAATATGACTCAGACGAGACAAAACTTAGTACCAGGGGAGGCACCCCAGAGAAGCGATGCTATCTCTTGTTGCCAGCGGGAACGCCACTTATGGGAAGGGGGAGGGAAAGTGTGTAGGGGACGTAGCCACTATTGAGCACGTGTGGAGGAAGGGGTCTGATTTGATGAACCAGACTGGGAACCAGGAGGAGACCAGCTGTCAGCGACGCGGTAATAGATATCCAAACATCCACGCTTGAAAGTGATCCACCAAATGAGACCAGAATCTGTGGACAGCTTCAGGGAGGGTGGGGATGGATCCAGCGATGGCATCCAAGACAATCGTGTGGATAGTCCACATGGCGATTGCAACCACCAGAGCATGGAGGGAGGGTGGGAGGGGGAGGCCATTGATGAAGCAAACATATCTCTTGACAGACTGAAGGGATGTGTTTGATCCTGGCCTAGCAGACGTTGGACTTCACGCCATATTACTTTAGAGGTGGGGCACTTCTCCAGGCGGTGAAACAGCGTTCCATAGGGCCACACACGACACAGGATGAGTGTAAAGCATTAGAGCGCTCAGCTGTATAATACACCCGCCTCAGGCAGCGCCACACATGGGAGCGGACTTGAGGCTGCAACAGAGGATGGTGTGCGTATTTCCTGATAGTCTTTTGGGTCTCAGTGGAATAAGGGATGTCCATCATGTCCAGGTAGTCCACCCTGGATAGGACTTGGGGTCGAATGGGGCTCACGCCATCATGGATGGGTAGCCCCTGTACCTCTTGTGTGAACTGAGGAGAGGGGCGGCCTCTTCGGGTTGTATGTCCACTAATACGAATTCTCCACTCTGCGCTTCGCATGGAGAGTAAGATTCATTTGTAGTGGGTTTTGGTCCCGTGAGGACCTGTGGCTGATGTGTGTGATGCGAGGTATTTCATCAGGGAGTGGGGGTTTGATGGATTGTTGAGGCCCAAGGCTTGGGAGAAGTTGGAGCGGGCCGCTCAGGACCAGTGTTGGGATGGGAGTGTAGGAGCAGTGACGGCTGCAATCCAGGTGCCCAGGATCTTGGCAGCATAGGCTTTGAAGTCAAGCAGGCCCATGCCACCTTGATGATGAGAACCAAACATGACCTCTAGCTGTACTGGTGGAGGGCGGCCTGACCAAAGCCAACCTTGAAGCAAATCATACAGGGATTTGAAGAAGCTTGGGGAGAAGGGGATGGCGTGGGCTCCGAACCAGACTTTGGATAGGAGCATAGAGTTGGCAAGAACAACCCTGCTAGTGAGGGTAGTAGGGTGGGCTCTGAGAGAGGCGATTCGCTTCGTCACGTTGTCCAGTATATGGCACTCCATTACTGCTGACGCGTATCCACCTGCCTCCAACCACACGCCCAGATGGCGTACCGGTCCTATGGTAGGTCGTGGCACAAAGGGGAGCACCAGTGGAGCGGTGTGTTTTGAGTTAGTAAGGCGTGGACGTGGGCGAGCAGATGGGCTGGGTTGGGAACTACTTGCTGGGGCCCAGCAGTTCTGAAACCGACCAAGGAGGATGATTTCTGTTTTGGAGGCGTTCAGTGCCGCGTTGCTTACCCGGTAATATTCCTGGATGAGGGCTTCAAGCGCGCGTGCATCTTTGTTATTAGACACCCCCACCATGCAATCATCTGCAAATGCCATCATCTTGACTGGGGTTTGGCCTGGCACATGGACCCCAGTGAGTTATGTATTCACATTTCGCAGTAGTGGGTCAAGGCTGAAGTTGTATAAGAGTGGGCTGAGGGGGTCCCCTTGTCGCAGGCCCCTTTGAGGACGGACTACTTCCGTTAGGAAACCTGGGCCGCGCACTGCCATTGTTGCAGATTCCGTGAGCAGCATCACCCAGTTAATGAAGCGGGGAGGTAGGCAGAATTGTTGGAGGCAGGCCCTAAGGTATTCCCAGTTTACTCTATCTTAGGCCTTTTGTTGTCCAAGAATACAAGTGCCCCAGAGGCTGTGGACTGACACACACTAGCCACAAAGTGCACGTTATCCCAAATTGACCTTCTGGGGATGAAACTGAATTGTTCTGGGGAGATGGTGGCAGATGCTACAGTCCCTAAACAGTTAGCCATGATTTTTGTTAAAATTTTGGTGTCTGTGTTTGTTAGAGAAATGGGGCGCCAGTTGGCTAAGTCTAGCCTATCCCCTTTCTTGAAGAGTGTGCCCGTAAAGGCCTCATGTCCTCCTGGTAGGAGGCGCATTTCCAACAGGCTTTGGTTGAGTGAGGCTAGCAGCAATGGGGATATATATTTAAAATATTTTTTGTAGAACTCATATGGAATGCCATCTGGGCCTGGGCATTTTTGGTTTGGCGCACCGCGAATGGTAGTCCATAATTCGTTCAGAGTAATTAAATTCATTATTTCTGGGTATTGGAAAATGGTGCGGATATGAGCTCTGTCAAGAAATTCCGCCATTTTGGCTGGCTGAATTGGTTCAGCTCGGTATAACTTGGAGTAATATCTTTGCGTTTTGATTGCCACTTCAGCCGGTGTGTCCACAATAGAATTATCTGATCTTCGCACCTGTGTGCAGGCCACGCTCTGGCATTGTGCAAAAAATTTTTTGAAGAAGTATGCGGTGCACTTGTTGCCTTTAGTGATGCGTGTGGCCCTGTATTGGACACAAACCCGATGTTTGTGTTGCCTTTCAAGTGCTTTGAGGTGGGCGGCTGCCTCCGCCCACTTCTGGCCCCATGCAGGGCTATATCCTGTGGCTGGAATGTTGGACTCCAAGTGGGCCAATTCTGCCAGCGCGCACGATATAACTGCAGATGTGGCTCGTGAGCATCTGGATGAGAGATGGCGATAGTGGTGGATGGTGTCTTCTTTGAAAGTTGCCCATGTGGAAATGGGGTCCGCGCAAAATGGTGCAACAAACGATTTTGCCAAAGTTGCCTCTTCCACCCATGTGGAAAATCCTGGCGACGCGAGCTCTGGGGGGCAAATTTTGCACCAATGTGGGGCCTTTGCAACTGTGACAGGTAAGTGGTATGTTATTGAGACCAGTCAGTGGTTGGAGAATTCCATTTTTGTTGTTTTGAAGTGGGATATGTGGGGTTGGAATTTCTCCGGCACTAGAATAAGGTCGATGCGGGTCATGGACCTTAATTGGCCATTGTGGACGTGGGGACGCGTCATGTTTTTGAGCAGTGGGGCATGTCATGGCAGCACATCCATTAACCCAAGGGTGGCTTTTAGAACGCGTAGTTCTACATGACCCTGTGGGGCGTGGGGTGAGGGCGGCCACCGGTCCATTGGTGAGGTTAGCCAACAGTTCATGTCACCAATAAGGAAAGAATTGGGGGGTAGCGGGAGGGATTTGACTGACGAGAAAAATTCCTGACGCTCTTGTGCACCGTTTGGGGCGTAAATGTTGACGATTGTATGTGTAACATTGGCCCATGAGAAGGTGACAACGAGCACTTGGCCATTTAGGAATGTTTCTGAAGATGTAAATTTGAAAAAATTGTTTTTCTGAATTAGCACCCCACAGTGCTTTGACCAAAAGGATAGGGATGGTAGGAGCATTGTTTTCCAAGCTTCCTCGGAACCTCGTGGACAGTGGGTTTCCTGGATGGCCAGGATATCCACGGGTAAATTGTTTTGTAAAAAACTCAGTTTCCTAGCCTGGGACAGGGAGGCCTTGAGTCTGGCAATATTCAGCGTCCCATGAGTGAAGGTTTCCCCCATCGCACCTTAGGTGTGAGGGGTGGGCCCCTGGGCCCACCAGCCTCTTCCAGGTCCCCACGGGCTTTCACAGCAGCGCGGGTATTAGCAGCAACGCTATCAGGGTTTTTGTTAATTTTTGTGGAAAGAGTCACATTGGCTTTGGCCTTTGCTTTTTGTTTTCCTGACGTCGGACAAATTTTTTGCAGTGCGGATAAGTTTGGTGCACCTTCAAGTGGGGCAAAAAAAAAATTTTCAGTTGGGATAGGTCCCAAGTTGGTTTCAACTGGGGCTTGGGTGCAGCGATTGGGTGAGATCAAATCTCCCTTTGGATCCTCGGATTGAGTGGCCCATTCGGCATGGGCCTCCCAATCTGATTGGGTGATAGATTCCCAAGTTGCTTCTGCCGCGAAGGTCTCCATGTCCTCCTGGCGTTGTGAGTGTGGGATGGTGGTGGTGGCCTTGGCCGCTTCCTTGGCCGCAGTCCTATGGGCCTGCTTGGCCTTCTTCCGCTCCTGCAGGGAGATGGGCTTTACCAATAGGTAGCAGCCTTGTGCTCCCCATGGGAAATCCTCCTTGGTGCTTGCAGTTGGTTCATAGTGCGCCTCTCCGCTGGCCATGGCCGCTGAGGGGTGCTCTTGGAATGTGATGCCCTCTTTGATGGGGCATGCATGCGCCTTATGGCTGAACGCGTCACAGTGGGTGCAAATGGGGGGCGCGCTGTCCACGGTTACCCGGAATGGGTGGGTGGTGTGCCCTGCAATATCAATAAAGGTGGAGTGCGGGATCTGGGTTAGGTCCTTCACAATCTCCTTGGTTGGGGTCAGAACTGTGATGGCTTTGCCGGTGCACAGGTGTGGCATCAGCGTGAAACGTTGCATTTTGAAAGATTGTATTTTGCCATATATGGCGAGACCATCTTTCAGGTGTTGCTCCAAAATGTCACGTTTTACCGTAGTAGGCAAAAAGTCAAACGTGAGGAAAATTTTGTTTGATTTTGTCCATCTGGTGCGTTTAGTTTCGACGACCTGTTGCCCTTTGGGGAGGTCGACCACTATGCACACCGCTGCAGCCTTGTCTGCTGCTATTTTGCTTTCGAAACCTAGGTCCAGCCAACCGCGCAACATGGAGTGAGGTGCAACATACACCACAGTCAGGAAAATTTTGTGTACATCTTCACAAAATTTTTCCCATAGGGCCATTTTTTGGATGTCCAGATACATACGGACTCCGAATTCCACCAACAAAAGTGGCTGGGAATGTGGCGTGTTGATGTACTGGTTGCATTGTGCTTGCCACGCAAGTATCTCTGGGGAAATTGTGACCGCCAGTTTTTTTAGATTTTTTTTTATTCCGCCGGATTCTCTGGGGCGTTTTCAAACGTTAGAGGTCGCGGGCCTTCTGCCTGCTCCTCTTGCCTTGCTTGCCCAACTGCTCCCAGACATGGGCACAGACTAATCCCCTCTATGAGATTATCAAACTAGATTTAGTCTTGAATTGAATGGGTTGCAAAAGTGTTTGCAACGAGAAAGAAAAGTTTTAGTTGTTTTGGATCCTAATATTAATAATTACTTTGGCCTTAAGCCCAATAAAGTATCAGGTGACATGCTATAAACTGATACCAATAGCAATAGATAATTTGAAATTGATTACCATAAAGGATAAATTATAACTTCTTACTCTCAATTCAATCACTTTTGGTCAAATCATAGTTTGAAATTTAGTAAAAACAGCTCCACTTGTCATTGCCCTATTCAAGTTAACTATGTCAATGCATTCAACGCCAGCTGCCCCCACGTGGGGCAGTGGTACACCACCTCCTAATTTTTTTGGCCATTGCCAAAACATGCTTGGGCTGGCTCAGCTAGACCTCCAAATTCTTCATGCTGCTATGTCCCGCCTAAGGACTTAGCCTTACATCTCGTCCAAAACCAAGAGGTGCCACATTGCCCCCTTGTGCTCCCCCAGAGCAACATGCAATTTGGCCTTCAGGTTGAATATGGTAAGTTGTTCTCCTATTCATATATAGCTATTATTGAATTAGCCCTGGCTGTTATGCAGCCTGCAGGCTTCATCAACTTCTGCCCCTTCAAGGAGTATTTTGATCTTGGCTTCTCATGTGAAGCTAATGCTGCAGTAGCAGATACCTTCCCCCTGGTGCTCCAGGGCACCCCCTCCCAACTACTCGTACCCAGTTGCCCACTGGTACCACTCTTGTGGTTCAGTTTGCAGGCCTCCCTACCCAACTACCACCCAAATTTCTAATGAATGAAATTATTGCTGAATTATCCAAATATAGTTTTTGATCCCATATTACAATTTGTGGCTCCAAATGGAGCCACTCGCCTTGCAGGTCCCTGCGCCTTTGCAACTATTCATCCAGTATCAGAAATAGCCCTCTCAATCCCCCTAACACCATTATCCCCTCTGCCCCAGACCATCCTTTTTTGCATGAGTGGATGGAGGGCGCACCATTTGCCCTACCTGTTTTTTACTGGACCATTTTTTAGGCGCTGCCTCTCCATCTCATGAGCTGTGGAATCCACACCCAACTCTTTGCATGATGATCCCATATCCAATCTGATAACTTTTTGAATGGGACACTATCCTTCCCCCTTCCCCCAAAGTGGCAACCACAGCAACCACTTAATCAACCAGCCAAAAATTACCTCAACGAACCTCTTCTCCTGAACCCTCCAATCAGGAGCCAGAATGGACTAAAGTAAGTTCTAAATCATCTTCCCAGCCAAACGCAACAGATAACCCATATGCAAATAACCTAATCAAATTCAACCAAAATCCATGGAATTATTTGGCTGAGGTTAATGAATCAGGCGAGCTTAACCCTGAATACAAATGGGCTGGGCCCCCTCCATTCAGAATGTACCTCAATACTGATTATGCAGCCCAATTTCCAAAGCGCCATTATGTGCCTCGCCATGATGCCACCTATTCAAAAGTGACCACAACTAGCTGAAGAGGCAGTTGCCTCCCCAAATGTCTCCCAACCTGTAAAGCCATTGCAAAATCAGTTGCAGTATTTGCAATGGGCCTACCACCTCCTATCCTACCTAGTACCATGCTTCCAAAATAGAAAAAAGACCATCTCTGATATTATCAGGCAGCAAATTAACCAGTTCAAAAAGTTGCGGCAGTTGTAAAGTTTGGCCCAAAGACCTGCATTACCCGCAACAACCTTGAAAGCATCGCCACCCTACCTAAAGTACGCCTTGAGGCGGAAAAACACTTACAGACTATATTTCCACCCTCCTCATCGCACACATTGAGTTGCAAGCACCCCTTTGTTATCTCAACCCCCATTTCCATGATGCGCCCACACCAATGCTATCAGCTTTGTGCTGCTACAAGTCCACAACATATGAGAAAGAAGAGCCTCCTGATCCCCTTCACCCACCTCCATGGATGAATAGCGGTTTTTGATTCCAACTTGGTTGGTGTGTTTTGTTTGAATTTTGTGTCTTTTTGAGAGGATCCATATGTCTCATTTTGACTTTATTTTATTTTATTTTTTAGTTTTATCTTGTTTGAGAATTGGTAATGTCTGTCCCCTGGTTGGCTTGCCTCAGTTAGATAATATAGATAAGTTATAGCCCTATAGTTGAGGCTTCACCTAGACTAGGGCGAAGCCTGACAGTGTATATGATGTAGTTATACCAAAAAAAGCTTCAAGTATTTCATTTATACTCTTGGAATCCTGTTTTCTTAAACAACTAGATAGTTCTGCCTGATAACCTTAATTTCAAGTATCTTATTGTATGCTCACAGTTCTAAAGCTCACAGGCAATAGCCCAAGTAATTAAAAATTATAGTTAATTAAATTCTTTGTCCATATATTAGGTACTTTCTCCACAAGAGTTAACTAACAGGATAGATAGGTTTTTTTGGATAGCTTGTAAATTACATAAATACCTTTTATTTGGCTTAGCTATGTTTTTATTAGAGCTGTAAGATTGAGGTAGGAGGACCATGAGATCAACTCTATAGAAAAGATAATAAAAGAGATAGAAAAAAGAAAATACATACACAGGAGTCCTGACTCCTAGGACAGTAGTCTATCTGATGCCATCCTTGTAATCAGTAATAGGGGATAGAGGACATGGTAGAAGAACCTATGGTCTCAGAATGACGTCCTGATATTGCATGAATGGGGATAATAACCAATCTCTAGGAACTATGCAATACTCCATGATTGGATTTGATGGATCCATCTAGGAGTCATTATTCTAAAAGAACCTATACTGGAAATTGTAAGTGAGATGAGAATGGAAACTCTCCATTGATTTGAACTTAATGAGAAAATCTCTTTTTATAGCTTTAATAAATGACAGTGTGGATTGACCATAATGCTGTGGCTTCTATAAGGTCTCTAAGCGTTGGTGGAATTAGGATAATCACTCACATGGCAAATGGATCATGGATAGGTAAAATGCAATGTGATCAGAAATTTGATCAGATGGGATAATTTATTCCAGATTAACTTGGATGTGAGACACCCCTCCATTCTATGGACAAGAGTGTTATGACCACCACATACTGGTCAAAGTAGTACAATGGTGTTTGACCTATCAGATGTATGATATGAACGTTTAAGGCACTTCTAGTCGTGGGCTCTAGTTTTGGATATAGTAAAATTTGAATAGTATACTCTAACATCTCCTTTTGATCCCATGAAGAGTAAGGCATATTTACTGAATTAAAAAACCTTGTAGAGTGACAATATTCCTGGGGAATAAGGATTCTGAAGTCACTAGCATGTTATTAAACAGTTGGAGGTATGTTGGGCTTGCCCCTTAATAATGTTAATTGTGGGTATATTCTCTGTAAACTCAATTATAATACTTAATATTAACATTTAAGATACCTTTAAAATGGGGATGGGTGCTGTGGAGTCCTGATGCAATAAATGAGAGGCGATATATTGCATCAAAGTACTGGGTGCTTTAATATTTTCCATCCTTAATGTACTTAAAAGTTGCCTCTTGCTGCTGTTAACCAATATAGAACTTATGAGGTAGAACAAGCTACCTGAACAATTTTATTTTTTATAAAAGATGGTGGTTTGTTAGTGGTAGTCGATCAGACCCATACTACCTGAGGAACATGAGGTCTAGCCTTTCAATTCTAATGGGTGACCGTTGGCCATCCCAAAACCATAATTTGTAAGATAGCACTTAGTGAGTTGAAAAATGCAGTACATAATGGTAACGCATGAGCGGTGTACCATATTTATAAAAGAATCGGTGTGTTTGCTAATAAACTTTCCCAACAAACCCTGTTGTGTGACCACAGATTTTGACGTATGGTTTGAGATACTAGATATAAGATTACTCTCAATAACTGTAGTTGCGTATCCTTCAAAGTCCATCCATGTACCTAAATGGCACAGGTTAGGTTGAGGGGTTTTTTGGAATTGGATGATAATCTCCTGCTAAAGGTCAGATGAAGTCCCATTGAGCCATTAAAGATGGTGCTTACCAAGTATCATAACCTCAGTCTTGTTGCAAATTGATTTTGATATTTCTTGCTTGCTCACATTGCCTGATATTAGTCTAGGGAGTGAGCGACTTATGGGTTGGAAATTCCTACCACATAATCATCCATGAATGTCAATACTAAGAGGTATTTTTGCCTTGAGAGGCAATGCTTTTCAGGGTCTGATCTATGACGTGAAGAAATAGTCCCAGTCTTAGTTTTTACAGCAAAGGCTAAAAAGGTATCCCTTTTATAAACTGCGAAGAGCGAGAATGAGGTTATTAATAAATTTTTGGGCCATAAATTGCCATGTTAGCTGACTTAGTTAAAAAATCAACCAGTTAGTAAAAAGAGGTAGAAGGCGGAAAGTTCTTAGAGTTGCTTTAGATTATTTCTAATGCACGCAATTATATGCCTTTTTTAGTCCAAGAAGATCAGTGTGCCATCTGATTTAAAATTGGCACATTTGGGAAGAGTATGTTTTTCATTTATTAAGAGTTAATAAAGGCATATTGATTGCTTAATATGTCTGTTTGAGAAATATTACCTAAAAATTTTTTGACAGTAACTTGTCAGTGTTTTAAAATCCTTTTTAGTCATTGTAGGAATCCAGCTTATTTCTGCTCGCTGGTGCTTTATGTGCTGGATGCCACAAAGCTTTAAATAAAAATCAAAAATAAAGCACTAATTAATAAACTGGGTTTTTAAAATAATATTATTAGCGTGTGAAAGGAAAAAAACGACCCCCTTGACATATACCGTTTAGTATTTAAACTTTATTGAGTGTTGAGGGGAATTCAAGGATAGGTTCAGAATAGCTTATACTAGTCTGAATTAGGAAAAATGGGAAAGTAGCTTATCAAAGCTCGAAAGAACATGCTTCATTTTGGCTGAACAATGGATGGGGATTTATTTATGGCTAAAATGTACCCATGGGGTAACAATTCGATGAATTTCAACCAATCCCCATTTGAGAAATTTATTGCACCTTTAATGACCTACCAAGACTATAAATGGGGGTGATCCCCACGTAGGTGCTTAAGGGACCTGGTTGTGGCTGGTGGAGTACCATCCAATGGATGCCCCAGGGTCTGCCGCATGGTTAGAGTAATCTGACTGCTCTTTTGTGTTTATCGCCCATGTAGCATTCAAAATTGTGTTACCCCAGTTTGCAGGGTTCCTTTAAGAATTAGCCAGGGTCTTTTGGCTGATATAATCATTAGTATCAATAAAACTCCTTCATATTAGTTTCAAAAATGGTAAATGGCCAACATTTCCCCTTTTCAGCTTATTTTGACCCAAAAATTTCTTATTTTGCAGATGGGTAGGAAAATATCCGACATCACACCCCTCAAAAATGTTGGGGGGAGAGAATAGGGCTGTAGGAATTGGCCATGCACCTGATTGATAGTAATCCTGGTAGCCAAGGTTTTTATGGAGTACTAATTGCCTCTTTTGTAGGTGATGGTGAAAGGACCCTCTCAAATTGATCCAAGATTACCGCCTCTATGAGTGATGCGGTTATGGTAGTATAATACCATGTCAGACACTTGAAATGTAGGTAGAGGGGGTTGGAGCTCATTGGCAGCCTGCCCTTCTTTTGTCACCATTTTTGCTAAATTGGTCATAGCTTCAGATTGGAGTTGGATAATGCACTGAGCCAATCTTCTCATGACTTTATCATGTTCCTCAACTATAGAAGAGAATACATCTTTAGCTAAGAGGGCAGGTTTATGGTTCCCGCCCATACAAGATATGGAATGGAGACATTTTTTAAATCCAGTTATAGCTATTCTGGTATGCCATAAGAGCACTGAGCAGATATTGATCCCAGTGAAGAAGATCAGAAGAGGCCATTTTTCATAGAATTGAAATCAAGGTTCCATTTTCTCTTTCCACGGTCCCATTGGTGGATGAATTATATGGAGCTGAGAAAAGTTGTTGGGCTTTCATGGATGTAGCCAGGATTTTGACTACTCTGGAGGTAAATTTTTACCATTATCGCAGAGTAGTACTTGAGGACAGCCATGTTGAGAGAAAATGTCTTGATATAATAAGGTGGCTGTGGCCTTTGCCGTTTGGGCAGGGAGAGCCACAGCTTTAACCCATTTAGTAAGTGGTCAATGGCTACTAGGATAATTCATTTTCCACTAGTAGTCTGAGGGAGGGGACCTAATACATCCAGACTGATGGTGTGGAACGGTTGTTGAGGAGTAATTGGTTGATATTGGTATCTAGTCTTGAAACTGGATTTCTTCTTACATGTAAGTTGGGTTTCAAAGACGTCAACAATAGATTCCATCCCAATAATACTGATACTTAATCCACTAATAAGTTTTCTTTGCCCCTCCATGACCTAGAGTGGTGTGTGCTTCTAGGATAGCAAGTACGCGTTCCAAGGACTGTAATAAGGGAGCTATTTTGCCCCCACCTGCTTATACAACTTCCTGTTCTCCACTTTGGTATTGTAGGAGTGCCGGGCTAACATCTTCTGGACATGCTCATCATCATCCTCCTATTCATTTGGGGCCATTAAGAGGTCATGTAACCTCTCCGCCTCACTGTTATCCAAGCTAAGGACTGACAGCCGAGTCAACCCATCAAAATTCATGTGATGGGCCCCAGCACGGTGTTCAATTTTCATATTATAATGCTGGAGCTTTAGAGCCCATCGAGATAAACAGCCAGTAGGATCTTTCATATTCTGTAACCACTTCAAATAAGCGTGGTCCATAACTACAGTGAAGGTGGTCCAATATAGGAAAGGGCCATAGTGCTTTACAGCTAACAAAACGGCAAGGCACTCCTTCTATGTAACGCTGTAGTTGCATTCCGCTTTTTTAAAGCATTTTACTGAATTAATATACTGGATGATCAGCACCGTTTTTATCCAATTGAGCTAAGATGGCCCCAACAGTGTAGTCCGAGGCGTCAGTAAACAAAATAAACGGTTTATTATAATTGGGATGCCTCAGTATAGGACGTTGTTGTAGTATCTACTTCAAAGTTTCAAAAGCAGCCTTCTGTTCCGCTCCCCACTGGAAAGGGGTGTTTTTTGTCAATAGCTGGACAAGGGGCTCACTGTACTGGGCGAACTTGGGAATAAACTGATGGTAATACCCATCATTCCTGAAACACCTGAATATCCTGTAGATTTTTAGGGGAAGGCATTTTTGAGATTGCTTAGACCTTTTCCTGTATGGGTTGAATTCCTTATTGAGAAATGTAGTGGCTAAGGAAATCTAAATTTCTTTGAAAGAAGGTACACTTTGATGGTTTCATCTTGATATTTGACTTATGTAACCATTGAAACACCCTCTTCAGGTGATCAAGATGTTCGTTCAAGGTTTTTGAGAATACTGTAATGTCATCGAGATAAACAATGACACAACTTAACTTTAGGTCCTGAATAATATGGCCCATAGCACATTGAAAAGTTGCAGGTGCGTTGCACAACCTTTGAGGTAATCAAGTGGGTTGAAAGAGACCCTCACTGCAAATGAGAGCACATTTCTCCTGGTCTTCGGGGTAAAAGTCCATTTACAAATAGCCACTGGCCAAGTCCATGGCAGAGAAGAAATTAGAGCCAGAGAGTTGGTCCAGGGCGTCATTAATGCGGGGATAGGATCGCTATCCTTTTTAATGAGGTTATTTAATTTGTAGTAGTCCGTGACTATCCAATGACCTCCATTCTTCTTTTTATAGATCAAAAAGGGGAGAAGACCAAGGGCTTTGTGAAGGAACTAGTAACCTCGCTTCTAGTAACTGATTGAGTTCCGTCCTCATCTGCTGTTCTTCCACCTTTGATTTGCGGTATGGTTCTGACCAAATGGGATGGGCATCACTCACATCAATGGAGTGGCTCCAGCCCTTCATACGGCCATAGTCATTATCTGAATTGGAGAATATTTCTCTAAATTCTTACAAGAGAGTGTGGACTTTGTCAAGTTCATTTGGGGTCAGCTAATCTGAGATATGGACATTGGGTAAGGTACATACCAGGTTATCCGTTGGCAGGCCCATGTCCAACGTAAAGCCAATGGAGTGTTTTTGTTTAATGTCCTCCACAGGGACTAACAAGCCTCTGCCATTCTCCTGGTGTTTTCTTACAACTATGTCCTTTGCGGTGAGGTTCCACAACAGCAGAGTAATAGACCTCTGGTAAGCTGGGTCAAGAGTGCTAGACAATACCCAAGGCTCCAAGGGGCTAACGCCCTCAATACTTACAAGGTGCAACAAACAGTGTTTTGGGATTTGGAGAGTGATTTTTGTGTCAACCACTCGTTATTCACCAGGCTTACTCAAGACCTCAGCTGCAGCATAGAAAGGGATACCGTCCCAACGTCCATTGAATCGGACAATTTCTTTGTGTTGCGCAAAGAGGTGGTATAATGTAAAATCATAGCTGAAAATAGATATTTAACCAGGCAAGAATATTTGTTCTTGTCGGGCTCTTTATTAGATAATGCTAGTGAGACTTCATAGTTGAGAAATGAGAGGAAACCTTGCTTCATGTTGATAATCCCCTCATACTCGATCATAAATTGAGTACCTATGAGAATATCATAGGTGTTGTTGTCCAACGCCACTGCTGGGACTGGTAAGATGAGCTTAGTAGAGATTACATTAATTGGGGAGCCAGTATCCAGGATGGTCATTACCCAGACTTTTTGAATACTCACTTCATCCTTGGTGAGTGTTCCTCCAAAGTTAGGAGACAAGCCTAAGATCTCTATGAGCCAGAAAGTAGAGGTTAATTTTATGAACAGTATCAGGGTATTTATCCGAGATGAATTTCATGGCATGGACCCGCTGAAGAGGTCAAATCAAACCAGCTAAGAATTTATCACCGTCGCTGGAAGTTTCAATGACTCTTGGGCACCCTAGAATTTAGCTGAGGTACGTTTCCTCAGGTATGGAGGTTTTATCTACTCCTTCAGTGTTCAATTGATCAGGGACCTCTACTTCCGCAGGATCTTCTAATAAGTAGTAGCCCTCATCATCATCACCCCCCTCAGATTTGTCCCCAAGGGTAATCTCAACAACTGGCAAGGCCATGATGAAGGTAGGGGAGACAGGCACAGGAGATTGGATAGCCTTAGGGCACGCATTTACCAGCTTATCTGGAGAGGAAGGCACAGCGGCTTTAGTGAGCTTGTGTGGGAGTATGGTATTAACTACCTTACATGTCTCTGATTTATAGGTGGGAGTGATATCTTTTTTGAGTCAGACTGAGGAATCAGGTTTCACTGGGGGGGGGGGGTAAGTACAGGTGTGCTCACCCCCAACTGTTCTACAGGTGAAAACTCCTCAGTGGTTATAATGGAAGGTTTCCCCTCAGTTTCATTTATTGTATCACAGCAATGAAAATCAGCAACGTCTAACAGAGCCTCCTTTATGTCGCGGATGTTTTTGAAGTAACGTTTCACTGAATGATATACCTTGCTAGAGAGAGTTGAGAAGCTAACCCAGTTAACATGGCAGTAATAGCATCATCCAGGGTGAGCATGTTAGATGTTGACAACCTTTGAGAAGCGATGTAAGATCGCTCAGCAAAAACAGCAGTTGTTTCACCCTCATACATGCTTAGGCGCATAAAGGCCTGTTTATTTCTGTTTAGACTCTGCTATGAACCAAATTCAGCTAAGAGAGCCTCTTTTACCTCTGCCCAGATATGAAGATTGTCCATGTATGGGACTATCATTTCTTGTGCTATACGACTTAAGAAAGGGAGGATGTGTTTAATCTTTTACTTGTCTGAAAAGTCTTGCATTAAAGATTCATAGACATACAAGAACTGTCAAATATGCGGCTAAGGAGAACTAGACTGGGCTCCCAGTCAGGTGCGAGAGCACCCAGTGGAGGGCCCCGAATGCCAGAGGCATAGCAGTCCAAGCGACTAAAAGAAGTGGAGATCTACGGGTCACGCGAGGAAAGCAAACATTCAATAATGTACTGAAGGCCCCCAAGGCAAACCAGATGGTTGCGTTGGGGCAACTGCAAGTCTTGCGGGGGCAACCCCCAGAGGCGGGAGAGGCAGGGAGGATGACGACTCCTCTAAGGGGCGCGGTTGCTGGCCTTCAAAACCTGAGGGAGAGGCTTGCGCGCCCACGGGAGGCAGTACGGGGACCACCCCATTGTTAGAAATGTGGGAGGAAGTAAGGAAAACCCCATAGGAGGGGCCGGAACTGAGTCTCCCCAAACAGAAACCCTCAGAGTCCTGCTGGTGAGCAGGACCTGCAGCGGCGTGGGCAATGAATGGAGCTGAACCCACATGCGGTGGTCCAGGGATGTCTTGAGATTGCTCTCCCTGGGGAGCAAACTTGGTGGACTTATCATCTGAATAAACGGAATGGTCTCTGTTTAATGGACACAACGGAATGAACAAAACAGTGGGCTCACCTTCAGGGGTGGGATGGATGATCACATTGGCCATCCACCGCTGCATGGTGGGATCGAGTGACTGGATAATCCAGTCTGAAAAAATTAGGAAAAGGATCTGGACAACAGCAGATCTCTTCGGATCAAATGATGGAATGATGATTTAAAACTGTGTTGACAATGGGTTGAGTCCATAGCAAATGGGGTGGATACACGAATTTTCTTTGAAAAAGGCTAAAAAGAATGAACTGACAACTGCCCTTGGTGGAGCCAGTTGCCTTTTAAATGATTCAATAGGCATAAGGAGGAGGCGGGAAAATTGGTTGTTCAGGGAATGGGGAGGGAATTTGGTTGGCTGACTCAGAGGGGGGGAGAAAAGCGACTCCCAATTCAGTAGAGGTTGGAATCTTTGCAAATTTTCCCAACTTCTTGCGACTAAGCCAAATTGATGCTGCCAATCCAGGTTTTGATGACTTGACTCAGCCAATTTGCATGGCTTGGGCATTCCAGATTCATCTCAGAAAGAAGGGGTCGATGGATCAGGTTTGGTGCAATTTGGGACGATCCCGCAATTGGCCCACTCACATGATCTGAACCTCCTGGAACTGCCTCAGAACGTCAGACCTAATGATCCAAGCTGTTTGCACCTGGGTTTCTGATCCAAGCTATATTCTGAGCTGACTCCCAAACCTGGCCGACCTGAACTGTCCTCCCCAGTCCAGAATTTACTGGCCAGCCTCCAACACTGGGATTTGCAATTTCCCCAGTTTTTCCCCATAGATGCCCTGGGGAGTGGGTGGCCTCCGGACCCCCCCCCAAGCCCCCTACTGTGCACTACCTCCCTACAGGCCTCCTCTATCAATCCTACCAGGATTGAAGAGGAAGGAAGGGGAGGGAAAGGGGCAGATTTTGGGGAGAAAAGCTGTTACTGAGCGCTCATCTATCATATGAGCAAGGTCCCCCAACTGTGACAGAGGGTCCACAGGAGCCTTGGGCCCCCTCTTTGACCGGAAAGGGTGCTGAGCCCTATCCAGCTTCAAGGGCTGGTCCCCAAGTCTTACAAGAACGAAGCTATGCTCCCTTCACCAGGGGTGAACTTTTCTTAGGAGTTTGCAAGGGCGCTGCTCAAGCTCTTTAAGGTGGGATTAAGCGCTTTCTAGTTGCTTTTCAAGAGCAACTATTTTTGGTGTACAGGTGTCCCCTGTAATGAGCACCATTTTGTATTATCCAAATTATTTCTGATTGTTGGTGCTTTATGCTGCTGGATAAAAAAGCTTTAAATAAAATTAAAAATAAAGCACTATAGGTAAACTGGGTTTTTATGAATTTTACTATTAGAGCAGGAAAAGAAAGGAAACGACCCCCTTGGCATCTACCGTTTAGTATCTAAACTTTATTGAGTGTTGAGGGGAACTCAAGGATAGGTTCAGAATAGCTTAGATTAGTCTGAATTAGGAAAAATGTGGGAAGTAGCCTATCAAAGCTCGAAAGAACATGCTTCATTTTGGCTGAACAATGGATGGGGATTTATTTATGGCCAAAATGTACCCATGGGGTAACAATTCGATGAATTTCAACCAATCCCCATTTGAGAATTTTATTTCACCTTGGGGAACCCCCACCAAGACTATAAAAGGGGTGGTCCCCGCGTAGGTGCTTAAGGGACCTGGTTGTGGCTGGTGGAGTACCATCCAATGGATGCCCCAGGGTCTGCCGCATGGTTAGAGTAATCTGACTGCTCGATTTTGTATCTATTGCCCATGTACATCTGAAATTGTGTTACCCCTATTTGTTGGGGTTCCACCAAGAATTCAGCTAGGGTCTTTTGGCCAATATAATCATTAGTATCACTAAAATCCTTCATATTAGTATCAAAAACTTTCAGATGGCTGACATTTCTCCTTTTTGGCTATTTTTGACCCAATACATCCCTTA
>JAKSZP010011323.1:0-28945 GCA_022478985.1 Massospora cicadina | reverse complement strand
AGGTTTTCTTGACCATCCACCACTTAGCCATTATGTCATCAATCCACATCTATAATACCTGGTCTTTTGCAGCCATGTATGGGATATAGAAGACTGTTTATTTTAATCAAAAACCACTGTTAACTAGAAACTCAGATCAAATTCTTTCTGAATGGGCAGCCTTTGGCCCCTTCCCCATCAAACTTTTAAGATGAAACGAGACTAAGTGGCAAAGTGGGTAGCTCAAGCACAATATCTGTACCAAAGTATTTTATGGTTGCGGTTAGCGCATTGCCTGTTTCCAGGGTGGGAAGAAGGGTGATTTCACCTGAGTGAGCATTGGAGTAGAATGCTATCATATTCCGCTCCATTTAAATACTCACTGACTGGCGGCATCACCATCCTACCCCCAAAAACATGGGGTAAAGAAATTCTGAGATTGTTGCAATTATGCTATCAATTATATTGTGGGCCATAAAGCGCAAGGGTTTACAAAGAGGGAGTGTAAGCATAGGGACCCGTGAGGCCATCAAGGCAGGAGAACTTGAAGTGACTTCAAGATCCAAAGCTTTCACCACCTTATGGTCAATATAATTCCCTGAGGCACCAGTACACACTAAAGCAGTTACAATTTACCATTCATTAGCCTACATAAATTTGAATGTGGAACAAGAAGTAAGCATGATCCACTTTATTTTACCTATCAAGAAAGAAAAAAGTTGAACCAAATTTGTTAAATTGAAAGGGTTGCGCATCATGGGAAACCTGTTAAGGAATTGAGTGGGCACAGCAGCAGCCCAGGAATAAGATTGATGCTAACTTAGGGTCTTCTGGGTTAGATAAGGGCAGCACTTTTATAAAATCCCAATAAACATGATTCAAACGATGGTGCTTCTCCACATGGTTAAAAAGTGTGATTTGGTAGGTACTGAGAGCTGGGGCTGCATGGTTTATAAAAAATTTCAAGAGTACTCAATGTTCACTTGAAATATCATAGATTAGGGGAAGTATACCAGGGTGGGGCTGGTGTAAATGAACCATGTATAACTCCTTTTAACCTCTGAGAGGGATTAGCGCACGTTACAGTGTGATAACCTATTCCCATTTTGTGAGTGTGTAACTGCGTATTCTTGCATTCTATAACACTTTTTGCATTTTCAGGGGCAATGGGTGCAATAGTCAAGAGCGTGGGGTTCACCCCTTCCTCAGAAACTCTCACACCTCTTTCTCTTGTTTAACCTTGGTGTCCAGTGCCACCACCTGGCTGTGGCCTAACGTGGGCAAACTAAGGGGAGCCATAAACTCTGTCTGTTTACATTAAGATGAGGGCAACGGAGGAATTGTGGGGTTTGCCACCCAAGCTAATAGTGCCTACTGTATGCTTGTAACAAGATTAAACCGCGGACAACAGCTAATAAACACACTTAAGAGGGAAAGCAAACTTTATTTGGTGGCAGAGTCATTAGAAGCCAAAAGTTTTTGAACCAATAACTGCACCTTTATATTATCAGGTTGGGATAATGTCAGGAGCCCAGCGTGTAATGGAATGAACTGGTTTTTGGCATGGGTACGTGAAGTAACACAGGGACAGCCAAGGTACACAAGACACCACAGGTTTCATGGGACTATGAGTTGGCGCGTGAAAGAGTTTTGGACATGCTCCAACCAAGTAAATAGGTGCCTATGTTGTTTCATATAAAAATGACTAACTTGATCATTTTCCGTATTTCCTGTGACCCAAAGTCTTGACTAAATCATATATGGGAATAAAAAAATAACCCAAAACCCTACCATTAACCAGGTGCTGGATTATATGGGGGAAAGGGGAGGAATAAGCTACTAAGCTAATTTTGATAGTGGAAACAATTCCCATTTTTGAATCCATTAATTAATGGATTTGATGACCAAATTTTCTTTAATAGTATCACCTGAGGTTTCCAAACTATTCTTGGGACGATTTCTAACTTCCAAATGCCCAAATTTCTCAGTTGAGATTTAGGAATGGGTGTTAGGGTTCAATCCTCATTTCTAACTCTTCCTTTTTTTACTTTTTGCTCAAATTTCATTTTCTAGTAAAGGTTTCCCCTTTCAGATTAACATCAGGTTGAACTGCCAGTTGGGGGAAGGAAATAGGAAATGTGGTGTGGGGATTTTGAATTCTCCTAAAGTCTTCACAGAGTTACTGAATTCTTCTCAATAAAAAATTGCAGATTCTGACACTAGGACGGGTTTGGGTAGGGAGAAATTTGGGAGAGGCTTGTGGCAAACAAGGAGGGCAGCATCCGCCCATCTCTCATCCAAGGTATGCTTCAGGTCAGAAATCTGGTTGAGAGGAAAGGCCCTAGGGTTTAAACCTTTTTTGTTTCTAAAGGGGTACATGATATTACCCAACTTAATAGCTGGAGCCAAGTTCCTTACAGCCTTCTTGGGTCTTTCCTTTTTGCATCTATAGGGCTGTCTGTTGTGGTAGTAAAGCAATGGCTTATTTCCCTGAACTACTATTAAATCTCTGCAATCTTAAAGTTGAGCATAGAGAGGCCAACTTGGGTTTGGTGATTTTATTAGTCAATTTCTTTAACCACTAACTTTATGTCTTGACCAGCTTCTGCAGAGAGATAAGTCTCATATAGCTCTTTATTGGCGCTCTATACCTCATCCACATCTCCTCAGGCTCGTTGAGCCATTATTAGCTGGTATAACCTAGTTATAGCCCTAGTCTTTTTATTGAGGCCCATTAGGACATATACAATATGGACAGTTTTGCAGTCCAGGGACTTACCGTGTTTATCATATTGGAATGTTTATGTGATGGCGAGATTATTTGCTCTTTTCTTTTCTTTTTTTTCTTTTATATGTGTTAAGAAAACGCCCCTAGCATTTAAAGTGTATGTTAAAAACTTAGGTTGCAGCATTGATAAAAATGGATGAAGCACAGTTCAAAAGCACTAAAGTTGCTACTTTTTTATAAAGACAGGATATTATTATTATATGATGATAAAAAACAGCATAATATCTTTATTTCAAAAATATGTCCAACAACAAACTTCAATCTAAGTCATACTGCTAGTGTAAAAAGAATACAAGTTTGCTGTTATCTATTGTTTAATTGTTTTTGAAATATTAGCTGTACTGCAAGAATATATAGTGATAGAAAAGTATCTAACATGTTGCTAAGGTTTAATATAGCTCAGTTATAGGGAGGATACCCCAGTGGTAGAGTATGGACCTTCTGCCATTGCCTCCTGAGTTCAATCCCGGTAATGGACTTTGGGTAGGGGACGATTTTGACTGTGTTGGTTTTGAACGCCAATGCCCTGAACTGAGATAGCAAATAGCAAAGGTGGTCCATGGAGTTCCTGGCCTATCATACGCCATGCATGGAGGTTTTCCAGGCTTTATCCTCCTTTCCCATTTTCTTCACTTCCCTAATTGGTGCAGTATCATCCCCAGGTCAGCCCACCTCGAATAAAAAAATATAGCTCAGTTATCCTAAAATTTACTCCAAATTTTCTCCCAGGCTGTCAGTAGCCTGAAAATATCTAAATGTGTCCTAGGTGAGTATCTAGGCTGCTTTGAGGTTCCCAAAGCCTTAAAAATTACGGAGCTTATATTTTTTAGCACTATAGGTGCTAAACCCAAAAAAGGGTCCTCCACACATCTTTTCCTGAAAAGGAGCTAAATAAAGAGATGATCATAAAAATATTTCCAATATGGCATGATGGCTAATAGCTAGGAAGCTATATCAGAAGGCGGAGAGGATTTAGGAAAATTTTATCTGGTGCCTGATTCATTTGGTGGATTATTGCAGATAAAATGGGGTAGGCACATCAGCAGCATGGGAAATGAGGAGGTATAGGTGGGGTAGCATTACAGAACATTGTGGGAAACCAGCTTATTTTTGCTTGCTGGTGCATTCCGCCAGCTGGTTTTCACATTTATTTTTTAATAAAATAAGGTTAAATATATAGCACTAATAATAAACGGATTCTTTATGAATTTTATTATATGCTCAATACAAGTGAAAAATGATGACCCTTGACCTCTGTCTATTTAGTATTTAAAGTTCTTTGAGGGCCAAGGGGAATTTAGGGATATGTTCAGAAAACTATACAAGTCCAAATTAGGAAATATGTGGGAATAACGAGCATAACTTGGGAACTCACTCAGGGCAGCAGAACAAAGGAAGAGGAATTCTGATTGGCCCAAATGTATACATGAGGTAATGTTTTTTATAAATTTAAGCCAATCACCATCTGAGAAATTTATTGCATCTTGTGGGACACCTGCCAAGCCTATAAAAAGGGGGGGTCCCCATGCAGGTGCATTGGAGGACTTTGCTGGGGTCAGGGGAGTGCCTTCTGATGATTCCCCCAAGTTCCATGGTGAGGTCAGAGTAATCTGACTGGATGATTTAATAACTAGTGCCTGTACAGGTTTTGAACTGGTGTTTCCTCAATTAATGGGGTTCCACTGAGAATTGGCAAGGGACTTTTGGCCGATTTCCTCAACTTTCTCACTTTTACTTTTAATAAATGAACTCTTAATGACATCAAAAAATTGCAAATGGCTGACATTTACCTTTTTGGTGAAACTCAACCTACAGTATTCTTAATTTTAGGCTGCAAAGGTAAATGTTCAACATCACCCCTGTTAGAATTTTAACCAGGTGATATTCCTCACATATTAATGAAATTTTCATAATAATTAATTGAGGATGATTGCTGATTAGTTTGCTAATTTCAATTCATTATTTAATGATAACACCCAATTTGTGCTCCCCATTTGGTTGTATTGAGCTTTTTTGATCTGCAGGATCAAGAAAGCATCAGGCATCATGCCCAATAGAAAATTGGTGGGCCTCAACATCGGTGACTGAGGCCAAGGATGTTGAGATATTTATTATCAATTAAGTTGACGAATTACTTAAATTCAACATCAAAAAGTATCAGGAGTTGATCCCAATAGTTTTCAGTTTATTTTGACACTGGCGACTTATGCCAAGGGTGTAGAACTATTAATATTAATTCTTTAAGCTCAGCCTTTATTCTCACATCAACTCCATGTGAAAATGATTGTGGGATTTCTTGCAGAAAGTCAAATCTTAGAGGACTGTCAACTTATGAGAAGGATTTGAACCATTTAAATTAATTAAATAAAGTCAAATCACATTTTGACTTTGTGAGAGTATCATGCAGAATCCATGACAGTATTTTAGTTTAATTTGACACCGGCAACTTATGCTGAGGATGTCAACATATGTAATTAATTTAATTTATGATAATTAGAGAAAATCACCAGTGAGATTACTGATAAATGCTAAGGGATATTCACCAGTGAGAGTGCTGATGATGCTGGCAATGAATGCCAATGATGTGGATAGGCAAGAAATGCCTATAAATAGCTTTATCTCTCTCTTAATAAAAACATCTTCCAATCTTCATTTTATTTCGTTAATTGTGGATACCTTCCTTTACCTACTTTATCTGTGTTTTAAGTGTTATAGTGACACTTAAAATTTAAAGTTGGCTGGCTGAGGGGTAATGGAAGATCCCCAGAGATTAGGTGCTGGGTAGACACCTGTAGTGGTCAGCGTAACCAACTCCCAACCTGGAATTACAGTTCAACTGTTGGAACTAGCTCAATAAGTGGAGCCAGCGATGGACAAGTTAGATTTAGCCATGAGGTGGAGGAGCAAGGGGTCAGACTGCCCAGGATGGGAGTGAACCACCGGTGCCCACCAAGAGGGGCTAATCTGCTAATGTGAAGTTGGTGTCCAGCTGGATTGGGGAGTTGCCTGCAGCCCTGTAAGGAAAGGTCACCAATATGGTGATAAAGCAAGAACCAGAAGTCTTCATACTGTTTGGCCTGGCTCACTAATGGGGTCACCTAGTATGGAGAATAAAAATTCTCAACAACCCCCTCAAGAATGTTGGGGGGTGAGTAGGGCCAAAGGAAACAGCCATGTATACGATTAATAGTGATAACAGTAGCTAGGTTTTTTTTAGTACTCATTTACTCACTTGTAGATGATGGTAAAAGGACGCTCCCAGATTGTTCCAAGTTACCGCTTCTAGGGGTGATGCAGTTATGGTAGTACAACACCATGTCAGAAACTTGGAAAGTGGGTAGGGGGTTTGGGACTCATTTACAGCTTGCCCTTCTTTTATTACTATTTGGCTAAATTGGTCATAGCTTAGAGTTGGAGTTGAATTATGCGTTGAGCCAATATCCTCATAACATTCTCTGGTTCCTCAACTCTAGAAGAGAATACATCCTTAGCTAAGAGGGCATGTATGCCTGGTTCCCGCCCATACAAGCCACAAAATGGAGACATTTTCAAAATCCGGTGATATCTATTCTGGTATGCAATAAAGAGCACTAGGTAAATATTGATCCCAGTGAAGAGGATCAGATGAAGCCAGTTTGTGTAGAATGGAAACCAAGGTTCCATTTTCTCTTTCCACAGTCCCATTTGTGGATGGGTTATATGGAGCTGAGAAAAATTGTTGTGCTCCCATAGAAGTGGCCAGAATTCTGACTACTCTGGAGGTGAAGTTCTTGCCATTATCGCAGAGTAGTACCTGGTGGCAACCGTGATGAGTGAAGATGTGTTGATGTAAAAAATTGGCGGTGGCCTTAGCTGTTTATGCAGGAAGAGCAACGTCTTCAACCCACTTAGTGAGGTGGTCAATAGCTACTAGGATAAATCTGTTTCCACTAGTAGACTGAGAAAAGGACCTATTACATCTAAGCTAATGGTGTGGAATGGTTCTTGCGGGGTAGTGGGTTATCATTGGTATCTAGACTTGAAGCCAGATTGCTTCTTACAATAAGGAGGCTTTCAAAACATCAACGATGGATTCCATCATTCCATCCCAGTAAAACCGATCCTTAATCCATTCATAGGTTTTTCTTGCCCCTCCATGACCTAGGGTAGAATGTGCTAAGATAGCAGGTACACGTTCCAAGGGTCGAAGGTAAGGTAGCCATTTTGTCCCCACCTGCTTATATAACCTCCCATCTTCAACTTTAATGTTATGGGAGTGCCAGGCTAACATCTTTTGAACAGGCTCATCCTCATCCTCCCATTCACTGGGGGTCATTAAAAGGTCATATAACCTCTCTGCCTCACTATTATCCAAGTGAAGGAATTGTAGCCAAGTCAACCCATCAACATTCAAGTGACGGGTTCCAGCACGGTGTTTGATCTTCACGTCATAAGGCTGGAGCTTTAGAGCCCAGCGAGCTAGCTGACCAGTAGGATCCTGCATGTTCTGTAACCACCTTAAAGATGCATGGTCCATAACTACAGTGAAGGTGGTGTAAGGAGAGTGTCTATAACTCTCCAGTTCCCAGCGTGGCGGTGCTCAGTGCACAGGCCCAACACCAGGTAACTAGTCTTTAGTGCCAGAGAGATTAGAGACCAGCAGAGGGTGCTGGAGCAATAACCACTGAGGCATAATATTGCGAATTTCTTAATAAAACCCCATAGAAGGGCAACGCGGTGCACATATTGGACAGATTTAGACATCCCAGGTTGGAGGGATCCTGGGGGGACAAACGGTGCATGAGAGGAGAGCAGAATGGCACTTGCAATGGCAGGTGGAATGTAACGTGAGACCTCCTCAAAGAGGTTCACGCACAGGAGCGTTCTGAATATCATAAAATAAAAAAGGACTTATAACAGGGGATAGGTTTATTTGGGAAGTCGACCAACAAGGAATGTTGGTTAGGGGAAAATGTATTTAAGCTCGGACAGGGAAATTGAGGTTATGCCACAGTGGGCCCAAGCAGCGACTCGCCAAAAGGGCGATACTTCCATCCAAGTTAGTAAAATAGGCTGAAACTGACTTCACTCGAGTTATTGACTGAAGTTGAATTTTACCTGAGCGCGTTATTTCATAGCAGGAACAGGTTTTGAACCCTTGTTCTGAAACTAAGCAAACTGAACCAACCGCCTTGATTTGGTAGATAGTTCATTTTAACGCTTGGGCTGCCGTCAGGGGCTGGGCTTTTGGCGCACCACTGGTCCCAACCTGGGCATATTTTGCCCAGACCCAGCGTTGGTCCAGGGTGTTCTTCAGGTCAGGAAGGGCCTGCAACTTCACCTTCTGGGCCTCCAGGCTCCCAGCCTTGTCTTTGGGGTTGGTCCCCACTATTATGTCATGTTCACATGACAGGTGGTTCCATAGAGATAAGGGCGGTAGTGCTTTACAGCCAACAGAACAGCAAGGCACACCTTCTCAGTTACACTGTAGTTGCGTTCTGCTTTTGACAGCATCTTACTAAAATAGGATACAGGATGATCCACACTGTGTTCATCTAATTGGGCTAAGATGGCTCCAATGGCATAGTCCAAGGCGTCAGTGAAAAAGATGAAGGGTTTAATATAATTGGGCTGTCGCAGAATAGGACGTTGCTGCAATACTTGCTTCATAGTCTCAAAAGCAGCTTTTTGTTCAGCACCCCAAAAGAAAGGGGTATCCTTGGTTAGTAGTCAGACAAGGGGCTCACTGAGTTGAGCGAAATTGGGGATGAACTGATGGTAATACCCCATCATCCCTAGAAATACCTGAATATTCTGTATATTTTTAAGGCCGGCATCTTTGAGATGGCTTTGACCTTGTCCTTCATGGGTTGAATTAATTCTTGAGAAATGATGTGACCAAGGAAATCGGGTTTCCTTTGGAAGAAGGTACACTTTGAGGGCTTCAACATTATTCTAGACCGACGTAACCGTTGAAACACCTCCTTTAAGTGATCAAGATGTTTATTAAAGGTCTTTGAGAACATTATGATGTCATCAAGATAGATGGTGACAGGTTGTGACCATCTAGTACTAAAAAAAGATAGATGGTGACACAAGTCAACTTCAGGTCCCGTAAAATGTGATCCATTGCACGCTGGAAAGAGGCAGTTGCGTTGCACAACCCTTTAGGTAATCATGTGGGTTGGAAGAGATTTTCACTACAGATAAGAGCGCATTTCTCCTGATCTTGAGGAGAAAGGTCCATTTGCCAATAGCAACTAGCTAAGTCTATGGCAGAAAATAAATTAGAGCCCGAGCGTTGGGCCAAGGCGTCTTCAATATGAGGAAGAGGATAGCCATCCTTTTTGTGAGGCTATCAACCTGCGATAATCCATGACTATCCAATGTCCTCCATTCTTCTTTTTTATTAACAAGAGAGGGGAAGACCAGAGGCTTTGTGAAGGAACTAACAACCCCGCATCAAGTAACTGCCTAAGTACTTTCCTCATTTGCTGTTCTTCCACTTTTGATTTATGATAAGGTTTTAACTGAATGGGATGGGCATCATCCACATCAATGGAGTGGCACCAACCCTTCATGTGGCCATAGTCAGTATTGGATTTGGAAAATATGTCACTATAATCATCAAGGAGAGTATGAACTTTTACCAGCTCATCTGGGGTCAGCTCGTCTGAGATATGGACGTTGGGTAAGGTACATGCCAGGTTATCCATTAGCAGGCCATATCCATCATAGTACTAATGGAGTAAATTTGTTCAATGTCCTCCACAGGGATTAACAAGCCTCTGCCAATCTCCAGGTGTTTTTTTACAACTATGTCCTTGGAGGTGAGGTTCCCCAATAGCAAAGTATTGGGCCTTTGATAAGCAGGGTCAAGAAGGCTAGGCAATACCCAAAGCGAGGGACTGACACCCCTAATACTAACAAGGTGCAATAAACAGTGACGGGGATTTGTAGAGTGGCTTTTGTGTCAATCACTCGTTGTTCACCAGTCTTGATCACGACCTCATCTGCAGCATAAAAAGGTATTACTTCCCTAGCGTCCACTGAATCAGGCAATTTCTTTGTGTGAAGCCCATAAGTGGTATAAGATAAAGGTATTGCTGCTTAGGGGTATTCAACCAAACAAGAGTATTTGCGCTTACTGGGCTCTTTATTGGTTAAGACTAACGGAACTTCATAGTTGAGTAACGAGAGGTAACCTTGCTTCAGGTTGATTATTCCCTCATACTCAATTATAAACTGCGTGCCAATGAGCATATCATATGCGTTGTTATCCAAAGCCACATCAGGGGCTGATAATAAGTTTCTCAACTCGAATGAGAAGGGAAGAGTACGCCCCAATAGCATGAGTATTGTTGAGGCCAGCAGTCCCAAAATCTTGTGAGTACTCCAAGTCAGGCGCTATCTTTATCTTCTTGATAAGCTTAGTGTATATCACGTTGACTGGTGATCCAGTGTCCAAGATGGCCAATATACTAACATTTTTAATGACTACTTCAACCTTAGTGAGAGTTCCTCCAAAGTTAGGTGACAAAGCTAAAACCTCCTTGAGTTGTAAGGTGTAGGTGAGTTTTTTAGCAGTCTTGGGGTAGCTATTCATGAAAGTTAGTAAGGGATAGACACGCTGAAGAGGTTGAATTAATCCAGCTAAGAATTGATCACCATCTCTGGCAGTGGAAATCACTTGTGGACACCCTAGGATTTGACTGAGGCACGTTTCTTCAGGGACGGTGGTCTCATCTACTCCTCCAGCGTTCATTTGATCAGGAACCTCTACCTCTGCAGGAGCTCCAAGTATATAGTAGCCAAAATCATCATAACCCCCTCAGATTCGTCCCCAGGGTATTCTCAACAGCTGGCAAGCCCATGATGGAGGTAGGAGAGATGGCTATAGGAGATTGAATAGCCTTAGGGCACGCTTTTACCAGCTTAGCTGGAGGGGTAGTCACAACAGCTTTAGTGAGCTGGTGCTGATGGATGGTTGTTACTACCTTATAGGGCCTTGATTCATAAGAAGAAATGTAACTTTTTAGGTTGCGCAGAGGAAGCAGGTCTCAACTGATTAACTAATGGTAACTCCTCTATAGTGAGAGCTGGAGGGATCACCTCATCTTCCTTGTTTGTTTCACATGAATGGAAATTGGCAACATCTATTAGCCTCCTTTAGATCATGGATATTTTGGAAATGGCGTTTCACTGAGATAATGTGCCTAGCTAGAGAGGGCTGAGAAGCTAACCCAGTTAACTGGGAAGCTATAGCATCATCCAGGGTGAGCATGTTAGAGGTTGTTTAATTTTGCGCAGCGAGGAAAACCTTTCAGCAAAGGCAAGGAGTGGTTCATCCTTATACATGTAAGGCGCATAAAGGCCTGTTTTTCCCTAAGTAGACTTTGCTTGGATTCAAATTCAGCCATGAGAGCCTCCTTCACCTCTACACAAGTGAGTGAAGGGTTCAGATAAGGAACTATAATTCCTTGTGCTAGGCAGCTTAAACAGGGAAGGATGTACTGAACTTTATGGGTATCACTGGAGCCATACATGGCAGCTTCATAAACATACAAAAACTTATTGATGTTTCCTTCACCAGGAGTGAATTTTTCCATAAGGAGGAAACTGGAAGGGCGCTGCTCAAGCTCCTTAAGGCAGGATAATGCACTGGCAAGTTGCTCCTCAAGAGCAATGATTCTGGTTATACAGGGGTCCCCTGTAGTGAGCACCATTTTGTGGGAAAGCAGCTTATTTTTGCTCGCTGGTGCGTTCCACCAGCTGATTTCCACAAATATTTTTTAATAAAATAAGGTTAATATATATAGCACTAATAATAAATTGGATTTTTTATGAATTCTATTATATGCTCGATACAAGTGAAAAATGATGACCCTCAACCTCTGACTATTTTGTATTTAAAGTTCTTCAAGGGTCAAGGGAACTTTAGGGATATGTTCAGAAAACGTACAAAATTCCAAATTAGGAAAGATGCATGAATAATGAATCAAAAAATTGGGAACTCACTCAGGGCAGCAGAACAAAGGAAGAGTGTAACGCACTGGCTCCTTACATTGAGCCACGAATGAGTTGGGCAACAGGATCCATGTTAAAGACCATAGGGCTGACAGAACTCCTGATACTACTCTCCTGGTGCGCGCGCTACAAGATTGGACAAGCACCCCCTGGAAGACAGTTGCAAGTATACTTAACCCCACCAACATGCCTTGACTTCAAGACAGGGTATAGAGGGAGGCAATAGCCCTCCCAAGCTCACTCTTAAAGTCCAATTCTTGTTGATTTAAGCCAAACATGGCTGCAGTTAGGCAATATCTTTTAAAATAAACCCCAAATTATAAATATATGAATTTTAGGTTCTTTTATTTAATATTTAGCCAAGTCAATAGAATACAGAAATGAAGAGCCTCCAGCTCCCAGTTCCTTCCCTATATACACAGGCTAAAAGCTAAAATAAAATATAATATAAGCTTATGGTGCCAACTTGAATGATGTTTGGTGTAAACTTTACAGCAGGATCGCGGAATCTTTACTCAATGGTTCCATACCAGTTCTGATCCTCAATGGTTCTGTGCCAGTTCCATTTCGAATCCCAATCAAACCGCGAAACTCCCAAGCACCGGTTTCATTCCATTCTCAATTCGAATCCAAATCAAATCTCGAAACTACCCATTTTACTCGTTTTCCATTTTGTTCCGACTTGGACGCCCATCTTGCTCCTTGGCCTACTCCAAGCTCCAGCCCCTTAGGCGTCCTTGCCAGAACCAACGCCCCCTCCTCCTCCATACATACAGACACAGCCTGCCCTGTCTTACCAAAGATCAGGTCAATGTGATGCTGAGGATAGACCTCAACCATCACATCACCCCCTTTAGACAAGAAGAACTCTTGGATTTTCTCAGGACATCGGGCACAATCCCTAGCTGACTGCCATGTGGACTCCTCAATAGGATGACCCACCCAATGTACCAAGAATGAACGATGTCCTCGCACTACTTTGGTATCAAGAATCTCCTCAACTTCATACTCTTTGGCTCCTCCTCCAGCTGGAAATAAAGGAGAAGCCCTTTCAGGTGGCTGGCCAAAGAATGGCTTGAGCTGCGATACATGCAACACCGGATGGGCTCTTGACCCTTCTGGGAGCTTCAGCTCAAATGCCACCTCATTCACCGCCCTCACTACCTGATATGGGCCCAACGCCACCGGCCCCAATTTCTGGCTCCTTACAGGCAAGGCATAGTTCTGAGCATTCACCAAGACCCAATCACCTCTCTTGAAAGCTCTACCTTCAGATCTATGCCAGTCCGCTTTCCTCTTCTGAGCCGCGACCACCACCACCAAATTCTTCTTCAGGAGCTCCAGGGTGTCCCAGGTATCTCGCGACAGCTCATCTGCTGCTGGATTCCGACCTTGCTCCCTGGGCCCCATACCCTCTGGGTGTTGGCTATGATTGTTATAAGCAAATTGAGCCAGCTTCACCCAATATACCAAGTCATCTTGCCGCCCTGAGACAAAGCACCTCAAATATTGCTCCAATATCTGATTTACTCTCTCAGTTTGGCCGTCTGACTGAGGATGGTATGCTGACAAATGGCAAGCCTTGATCTTTAGATTCCCCAACATGTGGAGCCAAAATTTAGATGTAAATTGCGGACCACAATCCAACACAATCTCTTCAGGCACCCCATGTCTGGAGAAAACCTCATTTACAAAAATCTGTCCTGCCACCTTTGCAGAAATGGTTGACCGACAAGGGAAAAACTCTGCATATTTAGTCAGGCGATCCACCACCACCATCAAGGCATCCATCCCCTGTGACTTGGGCAGTCCTGTGATGAAGTCCACACTCACTGAGGACCATGGCCTAGAAGGAATTTGAAGCGGCTTCAATTTCCCCCCCCGGTGCCACCCGTTGGGCCTTTGCCCTGGTGCAAACCACACAACGCAAAACATACTTCCGCACTGCCGCACCCACACCTCTCCACGAATAGTGATGGCGAACAAGATCTAACATCTTCTCTTGACCTGGATGACCTGCCAGAGGATGGTCATGATTAGCTGTCATTACCTCTTGTTGTAGACTCTTCACAGGGACCCAAATCCTTCCCTCATGGCATATGATACCACCCTGAACTGAGAATCCCGCATGCCCTCTGCTTGCCTCACCTTCTCCTGTCTCTTCTCTTATCCATTGGCCCAGCTCACATCTTTGCTGTGCAGTCCGGATTCTTCCTGCCATTCCTTCTCTCCAGCCCTGGATCATTGCAAACAGGTTCTGTGGCAACATCGTGGCTGTATTGAACTTCCTCAACTCCTCATCAGAAAACACCAGTCCAGAATCACGGCTCAATAAATCTGGCAAGATATTTTGTTTTCCCAGCTTGTATTCAATCCGCAGGTCATATTGAACCAACTCTAAGTGCCACTGGGCCTGCCTCTGGTTCATCAGGCGTGGGGACTTATAGTATTCTAAGGCTTGATGGTCCGTTCAGATGACAACCGGGTGCCTGGCATACAATAGGTGGTGTTGCCACTCCCCTAAAGCTGCAACTATTGCAAAAAGTTCCTTATCATAAACTGGATAGTTGGTTTCAGCTGGTGCCATCTTCCGACTGAAGTAACAGACAGGATGTTTAACCCCATCCTTACCCTCCTGCAACAACATGGCTCCAAGTGCAAAATTTGACGTGTCAGTCTCTACCACGAATGTTTGTTTGGGTCAGGGTGTGCCAGAACTGGGGCTTTCAGCAGACTCGTCTTCACTTGCTGAAATGCCCTCTCCTCAGCCTCCCCCAAACAAACGGCACGTCTCCCATCAGTCTTGTCAACGGCACAGCCCATTGGGCCAGATCCCTAGAAAACCTCCGCACGAAATTTACCACCCCCAAAAGCTTCGCACTTCAGTCCTATTCCCAGGAGCCTTCCATTCCCGCACCGCCCGCAACTTATCAGGGCAGATCGCTATCCCTTCTTAGAGGACCACGTTCCCTAGGAAGGACACCGATTCCTTATTGAACTCGCACTTGGATGGCTTCAACTTCAAGTCCGCGTTCCTAACCACCTCCAACACACTTCTCACATACCTCACTTGGTCCTGTGCCGATCTGGAAAACACCAGGATGTCATCCATATAAGCAACACAACACCTACCCACTAAGTCCCCCAATACATGATCAATCATGCGCTGGAAAACTGCAGAGGCATTGCATAGCCCAAATGGCATAACCCTGTACTCGAAGTTTCCCAGATGACATTTGAATGCTGTATACCTCTGGTGCTCAGGGCGAACAAGAATTTGATTTAAAGCGTCCACCAAATCCAATTTGGTGAACACCCCACACCCGGAGATCATGGGCAGAATGTTCTCCATGAGTGGCATTGGATAGGGGTCAGGTTCCGTCACCTCATTAAGGCGTCAGAAATCAACACAAGGACGTAACTCCCCCCTGACTTGGGAACCAACAGGACTGGCGAAACCACTGGCGACTTGGAAGGCACAATCAAACCCATATCCAGCATCTTATGGACATAATCCTCCAATGCCTCTCAGGCCCGTGGATTCAACGGATAGACTGGACAGCCCTTTGGTAACTCAGAGCCTTCCTTTAACCGGAATCCAAATGCAAAATCCCCTGTAGGCGAAAAAGGCGCATCACCTTTAGGCTCAAACACCCTTGAAAAATCCTGATACTCCCTCGGCAATCCTTCCACTGGCACACTTGAGGTGATTCCACCCATGTGCTTCACCAATAAACCTTGGGACTGAAACGTCCATTCACACGTCCCCTGACCTCTAGGCGACAACAGAACTCTCTCTCTTCACCCACTCTGTCCTCGGAATCCCCCTGGGGGTCACACAAATTCCTGATGGGCCTGTACCAAACTCAACTGTCGCTCTACCTGCAAGGCTAAACCCACCTCTTCCTCCAACGTCGCTGCAGGTTTCACCGCCGCCATTGCCAATAATAAATCAGCTTGCAAGTTTTGGCGAAACATGCGCGGAAGCTGAGACTCAGGTGCCTTTGCTGCTCTTGCCAATGCGCGGAACATCTGGCCATACTCCTCCACTGACTTCTTCCCTTGACCACACTTCAGTAATGCCACCCAAACTGAATCCTGCGCCTAATCCGGACATGCTGCATGGTCAATCCAATCCAGACATTCCTCCACTGATACGGGTAACCCTGACTGCTCTTCTAAAAGTTCTCGCACCCAGTTTGACTGCTTTACTGGAAGCGCCAACAGAACCTGACTTAACTGCAAGGCAAACGAATCCTCTCCACCCGCTGCCTTTGTCAAACGTCCCTGAAACTGAACCTGGCTAAACGTCTGGTGGATCAGTTCCAAGTCTTCCAATTTTAAAACCGTGGGAATTCTTCCTTTGTCCTTCCCAGCCCTACCACTTTCCCACCATCCTGGGACACACAATCTAAAACCCGGCATAATTCATGAAGCAAAAAGACAGTGGAGAATATCACCATCAAGAGTGTTGCAGTATGGTTATACCACATTGAAAACACAACTTCTTCTGGAACCTCTTTGCTTGCCACCACAACGACAGGAAAGTAAATGAGTTCTGTTTAATGTAACTCACTGGCTCCTTCCAATGAGCCACGAATGAGTTGGGCAACAAGATCCATGTTAAAGACCATAGGGCTGACAGGACTCCTGATACTACTCCCCTGGTGCGCGCGCTACAAGATTGGACAAGCACCCCCTGGAAGACAGTTGCAAGTATACTTAACCCCAGCAACATGCCTTGACTCCAAGACAAGGTATAGAGGGAGGCAATAGCCCTCCCAAGCTCACTCTCAAAGTCCAATTCTTGTTGATTTAAGCCAAACATGGCTGCAGTTAGGCAATATCTTTTAAAATAAACCCCAAATTATAAATATATGAATTTTAGGTTCTTTTATTTAATATTTAGCCAAGTCAATAGAAAACAGAACTGAGGAGCCTCCAGCTCCCAGTTCCTTCCCTATATACACAGGCTAAAAGCTAAAATAAAGTATAATATAAGCTTATGGTGCCAACTTGAATGATGTTTGGTGTAAACTTTACAGCAGGATCGTGGAATCTTTACTCAATGGTTCTGTACCAGTTCCAATCCTCAATGGTTCCGCGCCAGTTCCATTTTGAATCCCAATCAAACCGCGAAACTCCCAAGCACCCGTTTCATTCCATTCTCAATTTGAATCCAAATTGAATCTCGAAACTACCCATTTTACTCGTTTTCCATTTTGTTCCGACTTGGACGCCCATCTTGCTCCTTGGCCTACTCCAAGCTCCGGCCCCTTAGGCGTCCTTGCCAGAACCAACGCCCCCTCCTCCTCCATACATACAGACACAGCCTGCCCTGTCTTACCAAAGATCAGGGCAATGTGATGCTGAGGATAAACTCAACCATCACAAAGAGGAATTCTGATTGGCCCAAATGTATACATGAGGTAACGTTTTTATAAATTTAAGCCAATCACCACCTGAGAAATTTATTGCACCTTGTGGGACCCCTGCCAAGCCTATAAAAGGGGGGTCCTCGCACAGGTGCATTGGAGGACTTTACTGGGGTCAGGGAGTGCCTTCTGATGATTTCTCTAAGGTCTGTGGTGAAATCAGAGTAATCTGACTGGCTGATTTAGTATTTAGTGCCCATGCAGGTTTTTAAACTGGTGTTTCCCCAATTAACGGGGTTCCATTGAGAATTGGCCAGGGACTTTTGGCTGATTTCTTCAACTTTTTTCACTTTTATTTATAATAAACAACTCTTAATGACATCATAAAATTACAAATGGCTGACATTTCCCTTTTTCGATGGAACTTGACCTATAACATTCTTAATTTTAGTGTTGCAAAGGTAAATGTCCAAAAACATATCATAATGATAAAAAGTGTTACTATGGCTTCATTGTGGTTTTAAAGTTAAAGAAATATCAATGAGCTATGAAAGGCTTTTTTGTGATTGGCTTCCTGGTTCAATTAGGTTATACTTGACAAAATACATATGATGATAGCATTTCATTACTAGTGTTTAAAGACAACGTACAAAATAATGCTGATGCAGGCTTGAGGGTGGTTGGTAGTCTATAAATTAGTTAGAAATAGAAGTTGACACTATGAGGGGTAATCATGACTAATTCTTCTTACTGATATATGATGACACTAATACAGAGGCAAATTATAATATGGGAGTTTCTTCATATTCGATAATTAGTTAAAGATAATTATATGTAAAAATAGAGTAGATCACTTATAATTAGTTTAATCAATTTTCAATCAAGATTACCTAGTTAGCTAGCTGTTTTATATGCACATCTATTTCTATTACTCGATTAGATACTAGATTAAAAATTATTTTTAATTTATAGGAGCATAAAACTTAGTATACGTTATATATTAATTTATCTGCCTTCTTTTATAAATTCTACTTTTAAGAAGTGAAATGAAAATTTGTCCTTATGGCTCTAAATTATATACTCTTTACTATCTGCATATTATTCTTATATCCTTACAGTTCCTGTCAGAAATAAAAGTTTTTATCTTACAAAGTAATTATTCTCTCTAGTTTGATCATTGTTGGATGTAATGTTTTCAAAATTAGTCTGCTTGGCAAATTTTATCTAATTTTTCAGTTTAAGAGCTTTATTTTTTAGTGGAAGTAGTTCATAGTCAACAAATAAAATAACAATGATTTTATTTATTTCCTATAGTTATGACTAAGATGATACCAAAATTTAAACTCTTCTATCATATCTGCTGCAGTGATAAGCCTATAAAGATATGTTTGTTAGAGATAGTGGGTCTGTGGGTATGGTGTACAGTTCCAGGAGCTTCAGACACCCTGTACAGAATGATAATAAAAACTGACTTTTTGCATGAATATAGTAGAAAAGTATTTTTAGATATACTCACTGATAAGTTCTTTGGTGCGCAAAGCTTATTCATAGTTATAAAGATAAATTTCGCTTAAAATATACATAAACAATAGATTAAATTATGACTGTGTGGTAGATAGAACTAGTTTTTGGCTCATAAAAAGAAACATATGTGTTATTTTTAGGTGTCCAGTATACAAAAAAGCTGTCTAGTAATTTTAAATCTCACACCCTTGAGATGTAAGTACTGGAAGAACACATGCATCTCAACGGGGATGAACATCCCTTTAGAACAAAAATGGAAAAAGGCAGAATACTCCCCTCATCAACCATGGCAAAATATAGCCCATGTTGTTTATAAGAGGTGTGACAGCCTACTCCTTGAAGTTTAATCATTGCTCTCTCTTCTTACCACCAAGGATTTGGTGGATAAGATCAAGGGAGTGTATCATGAGGTGGTGGTGGCCATAAGCCATTGCCAACAGAAAGGTTGCAGCTCCACGCCCTACTAGAAGGCTTCTTCTATTAATTTGAGCCTTGATAATAGTAGTAAGTCAATAATCAACAATAGCAAATTATTTGTGTTGCCTTTGGATTCAAAATTGCCCTTCTGACCTTCCCTAATACTTGCAGTAAAGGCGAGCCTTCCCCAACAGGTTCTGGCATGCTGAACCCATTTGATTTAAAATGGGACCACCCCTACCTTCCCTAGCCCTGGACGCGTCTAGACAGTTTACACATGAATCATTGCCAGTTAGCTAGGCGGATCATGTGAAAGAATTTTTTCAAAATTTTATACTGATTTGCCTGATTGGCTGGATTGAATTAACATTAGTAGCTAAGTAGTGTTTCAATATGCCATTATACTACTGCAGGGCTATTACTCAGGCATTAATGCCTTTTCCTATTACTTATATAAGGAGCTTATAAGAGCAGTTTTCAACAGGTCCTGCTGTTGTTCCATTTTTTTCCTTAGTCTTTCTTTAAAAAATAAAAATTATTTGAGGTGGGTCAACCTTAGGACAAATATACCACACTGAGAATGTTTTCTAGCCAGTACAGGTTTCGAAATCAAAACCTGCACTAGGGGTGGAAGCAGTTTTACCCACTCGGCTAACCACCCTTCCTTAGTAGTTCTGTAATATATCTTGAAAAAGTTAGAGTTTTTTTTATTAATATAAGAGGTTTGAGGAGTATTTAGCAGTTATGATTTCCAATTTTGGTATTTCCAGGATATTATTACTAATTTACCTTCTCACCCTGCATAAAACAATGTAGATGGCTGTACCACTGGTATTATGGCTTTGCTGTAGATGGTAGCTCATCCTGAATGTCTAAATTCTTATTATTATCAGCAAGGACCAAGACATTAGATAGGCTTTAGGAACATATAAGGAGATATACCCTTCCATGGAAACAACAGAATTATAGAGGTTTTGGTAGATAAGGGTGCTGGTGGTAACAGAAGATCTTTGGCAATACAATGATAAAGAGGACTGCGCTAACTTAGAGTGATATTCTCTCAGGTGCTAATATCTTTGAGCCCAGTCATCTCTAGTTTTCAGGTTTGTCACTATGTAACCATCATAAAATAGCTGGCATGGTTTTTATTATAATACAGAATATATGGTGTAAATCTTAGTCTTGAGATTTAAAGTACTGACAAAATTCTTTCTTGAACCCAAAAAAACTCATTTAACAACCTTGTTGATTCCTTGTATCACTGATGATAACTCTTCCCTTTAGTCATTACTTCTTGTTTCACAATCCAAAAATAAATGGAACTTGATGATAGAAATACGTTTACATAATTCTGTTTACTTAAGTAAAGTATAGGACTTTACCTAAAGCAGATGAATCAAGAAGAACATCTGATAAATTGAAATTTAGTCAAAATCCACAAAATAATCTTCTGTGAATAAATATTTTATGCCATGGACTGATGTTCCTCAATGTTCTTATTGTGCCCATAGCATTGTAGAATCAGTCTTGGGATACTTCATATCCACTTCTTGTGTCCAGTGATGTTGCATAATTATGATATTATCAGCCTCCTTGTGAACAATGTTTTATCCATATGATTAAATACATCTTTCTAGAACTATTATGTTCTGCAAGTAATAAAATGACATTTTTATATTTTATTTATTCGAGGCAAGCTGACCGGGGATGGACATTACCAAAATAGAGAAAGAAAGTATTGACATGAAACCTGAGCAGGGTCAACTGTCGTAGAAAGTTTTTTCACCTCCAGATCAGGACTCAGATTTTTCTGGTTACATATGGGTAAGGTTTTCATGTTATTATACCTACTAACCACCAATAGTTTTCTTCGGCTGGCACCCCGATTGATGTGTGAAGGGCTGGAATTGAACCTGCAGCCTTCAGGTTGGTAGCTGTACGCCCTACCAACTCGTCTTCCACCCCCTAAAATGACATTTTTATAAATTTTACTAATATTGTTTTACTCTGATACAAATTTTTTATCTTATGATTTTCTAAAATACCCCAGATCAGCCTAGTAATTTAACATGATCTTATTATGTTCTACTCAATAATTTTACTAGGCAAAGAATTTAAATTATTATCTTAGGTGGACTTTGCAATGCACCCACTCCCATTATAAGATGTTGGGAAAATCAAAGGTCTTTGTCATATACACAATTGTAACTAACCTTAGTGGCTTTGTCTGACATGGTAAACTTTTTTCTCCTCTTGGAAATACCAAGGAAGGTCCTAACCACATTCCCTGTAGTTTGTCTGGTTGTCCTCCATGAACATGATAAGTTAAAAATTAAAGTTTTTGTTTAGCTTTTAGGTAGTTGAGTTTTTTCATATTATTGTACTGCTAAGGATTCTCAAGATGTTCTACCTTCCTCAGCTGAAATATTTATTAGCTGTTAAAATATTGCTTGCTATAGCTGCCTGGTGGCAAGCTCTTTGAATGGCGCCAGTAGTTGGATAAGTAGGTAATTGAGGAAAGATAGTTACCATTTTAACGCTTTAAATGAAAACATATGTATTGGAATGTAGTAGTTGAGTGATATGAAAATGATGTGGACTAAAGGTGTCCTGACAGCAAAACATTTATAATAGCTAACTTCTTGATAATTTTTAAAAAATTTAATTAACTATTTTGCACCCAAAATGCCTGAGGGCATATAGGGTAGTTACTAATTGTTTTTTAACCCAATAAGGTCCATTACCTTTCCTACTACGCTAGAGATGAAATTCCGCCTATTGTATAAAAAAATTTCATGAGCACCACTGTTATGTAATCAATTAATTTATGAAAATTTGACTGTGAAAGAGACTGTGTATGCACTAACAGAAATATTTTTGACCCACTATTTTTGTGGTTAATTAAACAATGAAAAAGTGGGTTTGACTTTAAACTTTTAATGTATTCATAACATTATCAACGCATTGTGGAGGGTGTAGTCAGCCGTACTAAGATGAACAAGAACTTGTTCTCTAATGATATGGATCTTGCACAGGGTAAACATAGTTTTTAGGCTTGGCTAACATCGTGGGCCATTTTCTTCTAGTAAACTCATACTTTCATGTGCTTGTACGTCATTGGAACCTACCATGGCTGATTTAGTTGTGCCATTATAGTATAGCTTAATTATATTCACGAGGTTTGACATAATAAACACGCTTACCTTATACAATTTTTTAAGTTGACATCTATTCAGCAGGCATACATTGAGCACTTCTTAGGAACAGTGCAAACTTCTTCATTTTATCTTCTCATTCTTTCTCAAGATCCCAACAAGACTGTATAGCCAGTCATTTTCATGAGCTTCTAGGTGAAAACAGAAAGTCTCATAAAAATTATAATTTAAAAGTTTGTGGCTTTCCAGATGTATGATCTCAAAGGACTTCACCCTTTAAACTATATGTTCATTTTGCAAGCATAAAACTAAATTTCACATGTCCCAAAACTATTAGAGAAAAGTAAATTTGTACAACCTTGAAGTGTACACTATATACTAAAGGTCAGAAACGTTTAACAGTACATATACTTCTAATCATACCCTTTTAGTCACTGTAAGGTCTTTATGCATATGATGAAACTTAGCATAGTAACTTTTAGAATGATTTAACTAGTCTTCATCTGGCTGAGTTGAAATTGCTCCTATTGTTTAGTTTCTAGAGTCCATATACCAAAAAGCTAGTTATAATTTAATAAACTAATATAGTGCTTCAAAGGGAGGATACCCCAGTGGTAGAGTATGGACCCTCTGCCACTGCCTCCCGAGTTCAATCCCAGTAATGGACTTTGGGTAGGGGACGATTTTGACTGTGTTGGTTTTGCGCGCCAATGCCCCAAACCGAGATAGTGAATAGCAAAGGCGGTCCATGGAGTTCCTGGCCTATCATACGCCGCGCATGGAGGTTTTCCAGGTTTTATCCTCTTTTCCCATTTTCTTCACTTCCCTAATCAGTGCGGTATCATCCTCAGGTCAGCCCACCTTGAGTAAAATTAAATTAAAATATGGTGCTTCAATTAGACTTTTTTTCTCTTTGCAATCACTTTTACAACTTATTCAATTCAAGTCTGATTCTAGTTTGATAATCTCACAGAGAAAATTAATCTGCGCCCATGTCAGGGAGCAGTTGGGCAAGTAAGGTAAGAGGAGCAGGTGGTAGGCCCACAGTCTCAAACGTTTGAAAACGCCCCGGAGAAACTGGCAGAATAGAAAAAAATATAAAAAAACTGGTGGTCACTATTTCCCCAGAAATCCTCACTTGGCAAGCATGATGCAACCAGTACATCAACACGCTGCACTCCCAACCACTCTCATTGGTGGAATATGGAGTCCATGTGTTTCTGGACATCCAACAAACAGCTCTAAGAGAAAATTTTTGTGAAGATATGCACTCTTTTTTCCTGACTGTGGTGTACATTGCACCTCACTCCATGTCACACGGTTGGCTGGACCTCAGTTTTGAAAACAAGAAGACAGCAGATGAAGCTGCTGCAGTGCGTGTAATGATTGATCTCCCTGAAGGGCAACGGGTCATCAGAACCAAATGCACCAGATGGATAAATCCAACCAAATTTTCCTCACGTTTGACTTTTTGCCTACTACGGTAAGTCGTGCCATTTTGGAGCAGCACCTGAAAGATGGTCTCACCATTTACAGCAAAATACAATCTTTAGAGATGCAACGCTTTATGCTGATGCCACACCTGTGCACTGGCAAAGCCATTGCAGCTCTGACCCCAACTGAGGAGATTGTGAAGGACCTAACCCAGATCCCGCACTCCAAATATATTGATATTGAAGGGCATACCACCCACCCTTTCCATGTAACCGTGGACAGCGCGCCCCCCATCTGCACCCAGTGTGACATGCTCAGCCATAAGGCACATGCATGCCCACCAAGGAGGGCATCACATTCCAAGAGCGCACCTCAGTGGCCATGGCCAGCGGAGAGGCGCACTATGAACCAACTGCAAGCACCAAAGAGGCTTTCCTGTGGGGAGCACAAGGCTGCTACCTACTGGTAAAACCTATTTCCCTGCAAGAGTGGAAGAAGGCCAAGCAGGCCCGCAGGGCCGCGGCCAAGGAAGCGGCCAAAGCCACCACCGCTATCCCACACTCCCAACGCCAGGAGGATATCAAAACCTTCGCAGTGGAAGCAACTCAGGAATCCATTAACCAATCAGATTGGGAAGCCCATGCCAATTGGGCCACCCAATCTGAGGATCCAATGAGTGACTCAATTTCACCCGATCTTTGCAACCAAGCTCTGGTCAAAACTGACTTGGGGTCCAACCTACCTGAAATTTTTTTGACCTGATTGTTGGTGCACCAAACTCATCTGCACCGCAAAAGATTCGTTCAACGTTGGGGAAACAAAAAGTGAAGGCAAAAGCCAATGCAAACCTTTCTGCTAAAATCAACAAAACTACCAATAGCGTTGCTGCAAACACCTGCGCTGCCGTGAAGGCCTGTGGGGTCTAGAGGAGGCTAGTGGGCCCAGGTGCCTACCCCCTCACACCTAAGGTGTGATGGGGAAACCTTCACTTTAGGGACGTTGAATATCGCTGGACTCAAGGCCTCGCCGTCCCAGGCTAGGAAACTGAGTTTTTTACAAAAAATTTACCCGTATATCCTGGCCATCCAGGAGTCCCACTGTCCACAAGGTTCTGAGGATGCTTGAAAAACCATGCTCCTCCCATCCCTATCCTTTTGGTCAGAGCACTGTGGGGTGCTAGTTCAGAAAAACAATTTTTTCAAATTTTTATCGTTAGAATCCTTCCTCAATGGCTGAGTCCTCGCTGTCACTTTCTTGTGGGCTGACGTGGCACATGCTATCATCAACATCTATGCCCCAACCTGTGCATGAGAATGTTGAGAATTATTCTCATCGGTCAAATACCTCCTATTACCCCCAGACCCTTTTGTAGTTGGCGATATGAACTGTTGGCTAAACACAACGGACCATTGGCCTTCCTCCTCCCACGCCCCCAGGGTCACGTAGAACTTCGCGTTCTAAAGGCCACCCTTGGGTTAATGGATGTGCTGCCACAGTGAGCCCCGCTGCTTGAAAACATGATGTGACCCCACGTCCACAATGGCCAATTAAGGTCCATGACCCGCATAGACCTTATCCTTACGCCAGCGAAATTCCAACCTCACATTTCCCACTTCCAAACAATGAAAATTGAATTCTCCGACCACCAGCTGGTCTCAATAACCTACCACCTACCTGTCACAGTGGCTAAGACCCCACATTGGTGCAAACTCCGCCCTACCAAACTTGCATCGCCAGGATTTTCCCTTTGGGTGGAAGCAGCAACTTTGGAAAAAGAGTTTGTTACACCGTTCTGCATGGACCCCACCTCCACATGGGCAGCCTTCAAAGAGGATACCATCCACCACTCTCACCACCTCTCCTCCCAACGCTCACGAGCCACATCGGCCATCATCTCACGCGCTCTGGCAGAGTTGGCATACCTGGAGTCCAACATTTCAGCCACAGGATACAGCCCTGCATGGGCCGGAAGTGGGTGGAGGCAGCCACCCACCTCAACGCGCTCAAAAGGCAACACAAACATCCAGTTTGTGTTCAGTACAGGGCCAAATGTATTACAGAGGGTGACAAGTGCACTGCATATTTTTTTAAAAATTTCGCACCACGCCAGAGTGTGGCCTGCACACAGGTGCGAAGATTGGATGATTCCATTGCGGATATGCCAGCTGAAGTGGCAATCAAATTACAAAAGTATCACTCCAAGTTATACCAATCCAATCCAATTCAGCTGGCCAAAGTGGCAGAATTTCTCAACCAAACCCACATCCACACCGTTTCCTGATACCCAGAAATAATTAATTTGATTACTCAAACAAACTATGGACAGCCGTTCGTGGTGCACCAAACTGGAAATGCCCAGGCCCAGATGGCATTCCATATGAATTCTATAAAAAGTACTTCAAATATATATCCCCACTACTGCTTGCCTCACTTAACCAGAGCCTTCTGGAAACGCGCCTCCTACCAGGAGGACAAGAGGCCTTCACCGTCACACTCTTCAAGAAAGGGGACAAGCTAGACTTAGCCAACTGGCGCCCCATTTCTTTAACTAACATGGATACAAAAATTTTAACAAAAATCATGGCTAACCATTTAGGGATTGTAGTATCTGCCACCATCTCCCCAGAACAATTCAGTTTCATACCCAGAAGGTCGATTTGGGACAATGTGCACTCTGTGGCTAACGCATGCCAGTCCACAGCCTCTGGGGCACTTGTATTCTTAGACCAACAGAAGGCCTATGATAGAGTAAACTGAGAACACCTCAGGGCCTGCCTCCATCAATTCCGCTTACCTCCTCGCTTCATCAACTGGGCGATGCTGCTCATGGAATCTGCAACAATGGCAGTGCGTGGCCCTGGCTTCCTAACGGAAGTAGTCTGCCCTCAAAGGGGCTTGCAACAAGGGGACCCCCTTATCCCACTCTTGTACAACTTCAGCCTTGACCCACTACTTCGAAATGTGAATGCCCAACTCACTGGGGTCCATGTGCCAGGCAAGCCCCAGTCAAGATGATGGCGTTTGAAGATGACTGTGTGGTTGGGGTGTCTGTTAGTAAAGATGCACGCGCACTTGAAGCTCTCATCCAGGAGAATTCCTGGGTAAGTAATGCTGCGCTGAACGCTTCCAAAACCAAAATCATCCTCCTTGGTTGGTATCAAACTTGCTGGGCCCAGCGACCAGTGCCCAGCCCAGCCCATCTGCTCACACACGTGCTCGCCCTCCCAGCTCACCCCACACCACCCCACTGGTGCTCCCCTTCGTGCCACGCCCTACCATAGGGCCAGTCCGCCATCTGGGCGTGTGGGTGGAGGCAGGCGGGTACGCATCAGCAGTAATGGAGAGTCATATTCTAGACAACGTGACAAAGCGCATCGCTTTCCTCAGAGCCCACCCTACTTCCCTTACTGGCAGGGTTGTTTTAGCCAACTCTATGCTCCTCTTCAAAGTCTGGTTTGGAGCCCACGTCATCCCCTTCTCCCCAAGCCTTTTCAAATCCTTGTATGCCCTTCTGCAAGGATGGCTTTGGCAGGCCGCCCACCACCAGTACGGCTAGAGGTCATGTTTGCCCTCATCATCATGGTGGCATGGGCCTGCTTGACTTCAAAGCCCATGCTGCCAAGATCCTGGGCACCTGGATTGTGGCCGTCACCGCCCCTACTCTCCCCTCCCAACACTGGTCCTGCGCGGCCCACTCCAACTTCTCCCGTGCCTTGGGCCTTAACAATTCATTGAACCCTCACTCCCTGATGAAATACCTGGCTTCACACCCATCGGCCACAGGTCCTTATGGGACTAAAAACCACTGAAAACGAATCCTCCTCTCCATGCGGAGCGCTGAGTGGAGAATTCATATTATTGGACACACAGCCCAGAGAGGCCGCCCCTCTCCTCAGTTCACACAAGAGGTACAGGGGCTACCCATCCAAGGTGGCGTGATCCCCACATGGCCCCATGTCCTATCCAGGGTGGACTACCTGGACATGATGGACATCCCTTACTCTATTGAGACCCAAAAAAACTATCTGGAAATACGCACACCATCCTCTGTTGCAGCCTCAAATCCAGTCACATGTGTGGCGCTGCCTGAGGCGGGTGTACCATATGGCTGAGCGCTCTAACGCTTTACACTCATCCTGCGTCGTGTGTGGCCAGTATGGAACGCTGTTCCACCGCCTGGAGAAGTGTCCTACCTCTAAAGTGATATGGCGCGAAGTTCAACGTCTGCTGGGCCAGGATCAAACACATCCCTTCAGTCTGTCAAGAGATATGTTTGCTTTATCAATGGCCTCCCCCCTTCCACCCTCCCTCCATGCTCTGGTGGTTGCAATCGCCATGTGGACTATCCACACGATTGTCTTGGATGCCATCACAGGCTCCACCCCCACCCTCCCAGAAGCTGTTCACAGATTCTGGTCTCATTTGGTGGACCACTTTCAGGCGTGGATGTTTGGATACCTCCCACCATGTTGCTGACAGCTGGTCTCCTCCTGGTTCCCAGTTTGGTTCATCAACTCAGACCCTTTCCTCCCCATGTGTTCAATTGTGGCTACGGCCCCTTCACACGTTCCCTCCCCCTCCACATAAGTGGCGTTCCCGCTGGCAATAAGAGATAGCTTTGCTTCTCTGGGGTGCCTTCCCTGCTCTAAGTTTTGTTTCCTTTGGGTCAAATTTGGAAGTGCCCATCCCATGGTCAGCCTTCCTTGCAATAAATTTAAATATGGAGCTTCAATTAATTGTTATTTGAGCTTCTTAAGAGACTCATAATTTTTGCAACTAGTCAAATTGTAAATTTTTTGATAACAGTTGATTTTCAAAGCAAAAAGATCCTATATGGACACATAATGTTGATAATGTCCAGCCATGTCTAATATGATTATATGCCTTGCACGCATTTGTGTTAGTTTATTAAAATAAATGTTTTTACTTTCCCATTTTGAGGCTTAATTACTTTTTGCTAATGATATACCAAGGTTATTGAGTTGTTTTCTAAGAAGAAGCGCTTACTTGGTCTCAATTCCATATTTTTGGATCAGTAATTAGTGAAGGCCTAGAAAAAGTTTTAGCATAATCATTAAATACTTGTCTATAGGTAGTGATATAGCTTAATTATATCAAGACACAAGACAGATTTAAGACGCTGAAGATCATTATAATATATGGTGGAAGGTATCCAGGGAATAAAAAACTTTTTTAAAATTCAAGTTGGTTCAAGTAGATCTTATATATTGATTAAAATGCTTTTTTTGGTCAATGGGTGACTAATC
>JAKSZP010011322.1:0-29058 GCA_022478985.1 Massospora cicadina | reverse complement strand
AAACATAGATGATTGACAAATTATATAAAGCCAATGGAAAGATTATTGATTGGAGAGGACTAGCGTCTCAGCGCCCATCTGGAAAGCACTATAATAATTTAGCGTGTAACTGTTTATGATATGTCCTTGATGGGGTCTTTAAAACGTACTTATTGGATGAAGTCTTCCTCTATGATCTTATACAGCCCCTCCAGATATGTTTGTTCTTACTCGTCCTGACAAACCTATAGTTTTCAAAGTAGAGCACTCACTCCCCTATTCTGAGGCGGGGCAGAGAGTTGTAAGGCTGGTTATTATGCTTTCTACATCTCATTTTCCTGGCCAGCGCGTTAGAGTAAGCTTCAGTTTAGAGATTAGTTAATTATATGAAAAGGTTCTCTTTGTACTGAGTGGGAATTCGCTCCCTCTCCATGAACACAGAAGTTTAGGATTGGAGTAGTTTTGGGTTGTAACATGTATAAGAGCTAAAATGGGGATCTATCCGTTGGAGAGATAAATGCAATATTGTATGTGAAGAAGTGAAAGGCAGTAGGTGACTCCAACTTTATGATCTGCCTGACGCCAATTTTTTCAGGATTCCAACTAGAGTGATATTGACTACTACACTATACCATTAATTTTGTGGTGGTAGGGCGTCAATAGAACTCTTCGAGACCCCATCAAATTGTTGAGCTTAATTATTACCTGAAAAGTAAGTTGGTGCTGTTATCCGTCAACAGGAGTTGGGGACATCTGTGTTTAAATAATGTTCTCAAAATAAATTGCGATTGTCACAGCTCCTGGATCTCTAATTGGTTTGGCTTTGCCTATTTCAAAAGGTGGTAAATTGCCACCACAATATACTTAAATTGTCTTCCGCTTGCTGTTAACAGTTCCACCACATTGATTAACATAAGGTGGATATGAAGTTTGTCTTGACCAAGTGATAAAAGTACTTTTTAATACTGTACTTCCGCTTGACACTCATTGCAGAAGCCAAGGGATTTGTAGATATTGCTGTGCATCAATTCGCAAAGTAGTATTGTTTGAGTTGTTTGTACATATACCTTAATCCTCCCTGTTCCGTGGCTTTGTGAGCTCTGATGATATAATACATATGCTCAGTTGGCTGTTTAATTTATTTGCGGTTTCCATTGACATAAAAAGATTTCCATCTTTAGAGTTTTGTTCTTGATCTGTTGATACAAAGCGCGCTGTACTTTTTTCAGATTTACTAAAATTTCTTGCTCAGCATATCGTTGTAAAGGCCATCCACCATGTCAGCTTCAGGCGGCAGTAGGTAATTGAGACTGACCATCAGCTTTCTGATGTTTCATGCAGGCTGGTGATGAGTTTTAAAGTTGTATGCCTGCAATTTCAGTGCCCATCAATCTAGGTGTCTTTCTTGCTCTTTGTGGTTTTGTAGCCATTTAAGGGAGGAGTTGTCAGTTATTACCACTAAGTGCACACCAGAAATTAATACCCTAAACGTTTTTCATGTTTAGATCAGTGCTAAACATTCCTTCTAGGTGAAAGTAATTCCACTTGTTTATGTCTAAAATCCGGCTGCCATAAGATGAGATGTTCTATTTCTTATTAGTTAAGATGGGACAACATGGCCCCAATAGCGGTGAGGGATATGTCCATATGTGTTGGGAAGATAGTATCAAGAATCTGGATACATGAGTAATGGCGCCGTAGTAAGACAGGCGCAAAGCCAATTAAAGGGAAGTTGACAGTTTGTCATCCATTAAAAGTGGGTTCCATTCTAAAAATTTGGAATAGCGGCTAAATATTTCATTAAAGTTTTTATATGAACTGCCATTGTTAGCTGACCTCCCTAGGAAAACCCGTATGTCCCTCTTCCAAACCAGCGTCCCCATCTCTCAATGGTCTCTACTTTGGCCAATAAAATCTTCAAGCCCTTTTTTGTCAATAATGAAGCGTAAGTACCTATGTTGTTCTTGAAATAATTTTCATTTTCTGGGATTTTATATTTGGCAGCGGCGAGCTAGTGGAAGACTATCTCCAGGTGCTGTAAATATTCACAGGAGGTCCTTGAAAACCGTTGATATTGTCCAAATAGAACAAGATACAGGTAATCTTAAGATCTCAAAGTATGCTTTTCATGTCCTTTTGGAATGTGGAAAGGCATTGCATAACCCCTGCGGCATTTGCGTGGGTTGGAACAGTCCTTGTGTCATTATGATATTATTTTTTTCTTTTTCTTGCCAAGAAATTCAATCTGTCATTAGCTGAAAATCAAATTTATGACATATTTTATTTAGTCTTACAAGAGATAAAGTACACCGTTGATTCTTAAGAGGGGGTAGAAGTCTTTCTTTGTTATGTTGTTGAGCATTGGTAATTGATTACCAAACAATTAGATCAGTCTTACTTTTTTTAATTTTAGAGTGGAAATGCCCAAAGACTAATTTGATGGAATCAGCATTGCATTCTATAACAGATGATTGGTTTCTTCATTGACGACTTTATCTGCCGCTTGGATTAGCAGATAGTGCAGAGGAAGATCTTTGGGTGGTTTTTAGTGTTTATGTAGTGCAACACGTCCTCAACACATCCCAAATCAAAGTTGTCCAGATTTAAAAGTTTGCTTGTTTTTTTAAAAACAATGTCTTCTACTGATCCTTTTTGTCTTCCATTAGGATGACCACAAACTCACAAGGTATAACTGAGTGAATGCCCTCATAAATTTTTCTCTGGCACATATTATTCCAGCACCCCAAGATTGTGTACATCTTGCACTACTTCCTGTGGTAGTGTTGTAATTGGTCTGACCTATCATACGTTTATTATATTTTCTATAAACTTATATTACACTAATTTTTAATTCAGGGTTCAATCAATTAATTTAATATGAACTACTTCACACGCGGCCCACAACCTTATATGAAAACACTAGATTTATATTGAATTAATAGTAAATCTGCCAAGGCTTTATTTCTTAACATCTATGATAGTCGATTGAATCCTAAATCCCCTCTGGTGCAACCCACCATTTCCTTATATATTAAACACCAAAATTTGGCCTTAATGTCCCTATCACCCTTTATACTATTTTATTATCTTCCCTTTCCTGCACTAGTGTAAAACAATTCATAAAGAGAGCCTATAAAATACATGGCCATCTGATGGTATCTCGTTAGCAATTGGTGTATTGCCTTTTATGTAAATAACCCAATCCTAAGCATTTGCTTTCCTGACCTAAGTTAAATATTACGCCTCTAGTTTTCAGTACAAGTGCTGCTTGGAGTCATAAGTTTACCATTAGAATATCGGTAGATAAAAAACATATCTGAGGAGAATTGTCATTTAGAGGGGGATTCTTTTAAAGAAGCTACATCAAGCCTGTCAAGGATGTTGTTGATAAATATTTGACTGGGCTCTTTTTATGGGTGCATGAAGACCCATGGAAGCCCAGAATGTAGCGGCACAGTGGTTCAAGAGACTCTGAAGAGTGGTATCTAGCGGTAAAGTGAGGTTAGTAGTTCAGTAACATACCTAAGTCCCCAAGGAAGACCAAATGGCTGCAATGTGCAATTGCGGGTCTCATAGCGCAACCCCCAGGCTAGGGTGGCAGGGAGGATGACACCTTTTCAGGGTACCGCAGTTACAGGCCTTTGGGTGGGCTATCATGATTGCTGGGAGGCATATTGAGGCCTTGTTGCCCTACTGGGTCAAGGAGGTAGGGTGCCAGTCAGTTTTACAATTCTGATAAAACAAAACGAAACAGGGTGCATTAGAATCTGGCGAGAATTCAGACAGGGGATGCAAAGGTAGACGGCGTTTGGTTTCTTGTATGGTATCAATAGAAGAAAAAGAATCAAAATGAGGTCCAGCAGAGTTATGAGACCAAGATCCCCTTAATGGGGGTGCTAAAGGCCTTTAAAAAATGAGATCTTCAGTTGATTGAATGGGAAGTGGTACTGGTTCTGACTACGATGAGGAAGAGTCAACCTGTTGCTGTTGGGTCAAATGAGTAGGCTCTGACAAACCTAGTGGTTGGTTAATGAACCATATGTTAAATGAACAGATGTGAGTCAGAGGCGGCAGAAAAGGTACGCACCATCTAGGGCAAAACTTTTTAATAAAATTGGTGGCTACCCACCAGGTGGCAGGGTCAAACGAGTGTATGGCCCAGTCATTGATCAATGGAGTAATAATTTTGGTGGCGGCATGTTTTGGTGGATTGATAGGAGAAATTTTATAAAGATTAAATGTAGAAGACATAGTATGCGATAAACTGAATGTAGTAAAAAGCTTTTTATTCAAAACTTGATTAAAGGAGGGTAATGAACTGACAATGGAACCTAGGGGGATGTTGTCTTATGAGGGGAGGGGAGGATTGGGAGGGGTTTCTAAAATTTGCCCTAAGGGGGTGGGTGACATGCTCCAATTGGCTGGGTAACAGTGAGCAGGGCTTTCTGAGACTTCAGACAATCGTGAAAAAATTTGATGGTTTCTCTGGTTTTTGGGCCAAATCAGGTCAATGGTTCTGGCACAGCACCCACTCATATGAGTCAGGTCATCTAAGTGCGCCGTTGCGTCAGAATCTTCTCTGGTGGGAAAGGGCTATTGTGCTAACTCATGAGTTGATCAGCTATCTGAGAGTATCATGGCCCGATCTATTAATACTTGTAGTAACCCAAAATAGGGATTTTCTAACCCTATACAGTTAATTGGGCCTCAGAAAAATTTTACCTTTGTAGGGGAATTAGAGGGAGTTATGAACAGGGGTGAGTTGAGTTCAAGGTTTCTACTAATGGCCCCCTGGACCGGCCAACCTCTCTACAAACCCCTTTATCATCTTCACCAAGGTAGAGGAGAGATGGAGGGAAGGAGAGGAGATCCTTAGGGGCCAAGGCATTAAAATAGTGCTCATCCATCACATGAGACAGATCACCTAGCTGTGACAGGGGGCCCAACTAGACCTTTAGACCCCTCTTTCGCCTGAAGTGATGATAATCCCAGTATAAGCAGAGTGGTTTTACCTCAGGACTTACACTACTCTTTCCTTTTTTAACAGGGAAGATATCCCCACAGAAAGCATAGACAAGGCATAGTTCTTACTTTTGGGGGTATCTTGGTGACAAGAATAATGGTTATTTTCTGGGGGGATGGGGGATTCATGGTGGTATGCTGGAATGCCACTCCCAACTCCCTGTAATTTGCGCAGTCAAGAGCGGTAACTTAGCTTTTCACATATTGAGGGATACCCCTTCCAGTTGACAAGGTACTGTATGGCCCAGCGAGACTTCCAGGAGGCAAAAATGGCCTCAACTTCCACCTCCTAAGAGTCTTCAAATAGGTGGGTTTGGGGTATTTGTTCTTTCCCTTTGAAAGGGACAGGTGAGAGGTGTGAAAAACGTTGTACTGCTTCTATTGTGCAAGAAGTTTTATATGTAAGCATCATTGCCTAGGTCTTTCTCAACTTCAAAGGGGCCTGGCATTTAGCTGCCAACTTTTAGGTGAGGATCCAGATGGAGGTTCAGCGTGTCCAACATTATGAGTGAGCCAACTTAAATCTCATGCCTGGGAAGGCGCTTCCGATCAGCAAAATTCTTGTAGTCTTCTATGGCTTTCGCCACTTGTTTGCAGACCAGACTCTGTGTTTCACGGATCAAGATTATGTAGTCCGCTCTGATGGGACTGTTGAGGATAGCTTAAGCCGATTTGGAAAGATGGTCATTAACCAAAGGTGTCCTCAAAGGTGGAGAAGACATTTTAGAAGTGCTTAGCATTATTGTACGAAAACTGAACCAGGGGCAGGTCCTTAGCCCAGGTTTCTTTTGAGGTAGACGCATAGTAACGCAGGTTTTGTTCCAGTACATGGTTCATCCTCTCAGTTTGCCCATAGGACTGAGGTTTCAGGCAGTGGATCTCTTGGGCTTGAATCTGAAGAGGGCTAACAATTTATCCCAGAACCGAGATTTGAAAAGGGTCCCCTTATAACACACAATCTATAGGAAGGCCAAACATGGCAAACATGTGTGACAAAGAGGGCCGCGGTCTCCACTTCAGTTATGTATAAAAGGCAGGTGATGAAGAGAGAGCAAACTTGTTAAATTAATCAATGACTACCATAATGGCATCAAAGCGGATGGAAGGAGAAGTTCCAAAATAAAGTTGGAAGAGACTGAGGTCCACGGGCACTCAGACTGTTGCAGAGGATGTAGTAACTCATTCTTGGCTGAGTGGTCAAACTTTTCGTGCAAACAGTTGACGCAACTGGAAAACCAAACGGTTATATCCTTATAGGACTCTGGCCAGTTGTAGGTCCTCTTAATAAGGTCCACGCATTTCTTAATGCTCTGGTGACCTACCAGTGTGGGGAAATGGTGTTTTTCAGTGACGCGGGTGCAAAGAGAGGGAGGAACACAAAACCATTCACAGAAACAGATTATCCCATCCTTCAGGGTGTATAGGGACCTTTACTGCATTTCCACTTCAGATCCTCATATAGCTCAACTTCTTCTGGGCAGCAATACTGGGCCGTAAGGACACATTAAAGGAAATGTGCAACAGGGGCCAGTCTGGTGAAAGATAAAGAAGGAGGGGCTAGGTAGAGAATCTGGGAGGGAGGCACCGCCGTAGTGAGTTCTAAGGGGTCCTCTCCATCATGAGGGGTATGGGAGTGTTCCAGCCCAGCATATCTGGAAGGACATTCAGTAGCTTCTTGATGAATCTGTTCTTGAAGTTGACACATCAGAAGACCTGATAGGCGTAGGTTTGGCGGTGACACAGTTTCTGGGGTTTCCAGTGATACAACAGGGTCTAAGGTCTATTCTAAAAATGATCTCATGCTGCGCACCCTGCAAGGGTAACGCCAGTAAGTAAGTGATCAGGCCACTGCCACAAACTCTTTGTTTTAAATGGGCCAGGCTTGCTCCATAGAGGTTAACTTGCGGGAAAAAATGCTATGGAATGTTCAGCATCCTCATGCTTCTGCAGCAGCACTGAGACTACCACCACCAAGGAGGAGTCACAGGATACCACAAAGGTTTTGTAGGTGTCTGCATGGCGGAGGACTGAGGCTATCATAAAGACATCTCTGATGGTCCTAAAGGCCTGATGGCATTCAGAAGACCACTTGAAGTAAAAACTTATTAATTAGGGATGAAGGGGTGCCCCCATCAGGGAGAGGGCAGGGGAAAATTCTTCAAGAAGGTAATTGTGCCAGGGAAACTCTAAAGTTGCTCTTATGTGGCTGAGGTGGGCCAATACTGGATGGCCTCCAGCTTGCAGGGGGACTAGCATAACCATTTTTTAAATACCAAGCTTCCTAATAAGGTCACCTCCTCTCTGAAGAACCCACACTTGGTGGTGTAAACATGAAAATCCCGCCTTGAAGAGAACTGCCAACACAGATTCCAACTTTTAGATATGCTTTTTAGGGATGGGGAATGGATTAAGAAATCGTCAGTATATGAGATGGCTCAGGAAAAGCACTGATCTCCGAGCACATCATCAATGAGGCGTTGGAAAGTGGCTGGTGAATTTTTTAAGCCAAAGGGAATCACTTAAACTAGAAGATCCCACGCCTAGTGCGAATGGCTGTGTGCCGCTCTTGTCCCCTTGCCACCCTCACCTGGTTGAAGGCTTGACCATACCAGCTTAGATAATACGTGAGACTTATTGATAGCCTTGCAATAGCCTGCTCCAAAGGTAGGGGTTATGGGTTAGAAACTTAGATATTGTTCAGGTGACTGTATTCAACACATGGCCACAGAGACCTATCTAATCTCATAGTAAAACTACAGGGGAAGCAACTGGAGAGGATTTGATGATAATATAGTCTTTCTAAAACTGTCTAGCCAGATTCTCAGAGCCTTGTTCACCTCCATATGTACAGGTATAGTGGACAGTTGATCTTGACAAGATCCACTGTCAACTGAAAGGACAGATCATGCTCAGAGTAAGCAAGACGTTTTACAGCCAGAGACATGACATAGTCATCATTTTATGGAGAAATGAATGGGGAAGTCTGGGGGGTGGTCTACTAGGGCATGTTAAGAGGGAGAGATTGAACTCAGCGAGGGACCCATGGTGAGGGTGTTAAGCTGTGGTAACTCTCCACTGATCTTGTAATTTGTGAAGGAAAGGGAGCTCCTGCTAAAGTTTGTCCTAACCTGCTGCCGGCACGACCAGTCCACATCCAAAAACACCAGATATAGCAATTCTTGTACTGCTGAAAAATGTCTAAACCCCAAAGTCGTGAATCAGATAAGTTAGGGATCAAATAAAATGCCGCTTCCGCGGCTCAAATGAATTGCCAGGTATGGATGAAGCTGCATCCATCGCCAAATCTAAGTACCATGGTACACTGGATCAATGAAGTTAACCGCCGCTCATGTATCAAGAAAGGCCTGCACAGTGATCTCTCTTGACTCTATACGGAAATAACAAGAGATAGAAATACTCCTGATATTCTTTAATGGGAGGGGCAAGGGAGAGAGCGGCTGGGGTGGGAGTATGGCCCATAATGAGGAGCGGGCGTTTAATAGGCGTAGGGCTTGACTGCTCAACCAGCGCAAGTGTAGACTTCTAATCCCCCAGATAGGAAGCGAGAGATTTACAAGAACACCTGTCTTCCACCCATAAGGGGAAAAAGGGCTCAGGGATAGAAACATCAGTGCAGGATACATCAGCCTCAGTACCAGGGATCCAAGTGAGGAGGGCTCATGGGAAACCGTTACAATGTGGGATGTTAACAGATGTTGTTTCCCTTGAGGTGGGACATCCTAAGTGCTAATATCTGGAGGACGCAGGACCATGAGACCCAAGAAACGTCTTATTGTCCCCAGCTACTAGTTGTGTAATGAGGAGCAACCCGAGGCGCAGCAAGGGCAGCAACTACTGGAGTGGGAATGTGAAAGGGTCTCAATCCAATAGAGTGGACCACCAAGAATAGACCTCTAGGGACCCTGGTAGAGGGTCTAGGATGGGTGGGAGGCAAAGGTTTTCGTAGGGCAGCCCAGAAGGATGAAACAGCGATATCAGGTGGGATTGGTACTGAGAGTGTCAGCATCGCAAAGGCTTTGACGAGGGAGAGCAGGTTGGCAGCTGCCTGTCCCAAGTTAAAAAGATGGAGGAGATGCGGAGGTTTAATCTCAAGGGCCTGGACATCTGAGGTGTTCAGAACAAGCAGTGGGGTGGGGTTCCCCAATTTGGCAGCAGATTGTAACACTCCCCATATCCAGCTACGGGCATCCCCTTCCAGGCCTCAAGAATCTCCAGGCCCTTTTGGGCTTCTGAAAAAGCTGGGTATTTTAGCTTTTAATGGACAATAACGCCCGGATCTTATCCATGGCGTCCAGGATTTAGTCAGTCACTTCATCAGATGAATCAGGGGAGACCCCATCCCTATCATGTTTGCCACAAAGGTGATGCTGACAGTCTGGGGTTGGTGAGCATGACTCCATCATGCTAAGGCTTGCTTGCAGGCTTAGATAAGTGATACAGAGGATGATCAGGAGAAGACCAAGTCACATAGTGAGTGTAAATTCATGTTGAGTTAATAGATGTTCGCTTTGCTGGTGCCAAATAAGAGTGTGTAAAGAGCGAATTTAAGCGGTTGGTTCATTATGTGGGTGCGCTTCTGATAAAGATTAGACAGGTCTGCCAGTCTAGATGCGTGAAGACCCAGTGGAGATCCCAGAATGCCAGTGGAACAGCGGTTTAAGCGACTTTAAAGAGTGGGGTTTCTAGCGTTAAAGTAGGGTAATAGATGTTCATTAATATATCAAAGGCCCTCATGGAAAACCAAATGGCTACGATGAGGCAACCATTGGTCACATGGGGACCAACCCCTAGGGTTGGGGTGGCAAGGAGGATACAACCCCTTAGGGTTCCATGGTTGCTGGCCTATGAGTGGTCTATCAGGATAGCGGGGAGTATGATTGAGGCCTCAGTGCTCTACGCGGGTCTTACAAGAGGTAAGGTGCCAGTCAGTTTCACAAAATAGATTAACGGATTGTAAAGGATGTATCAATTTAAGCAGAAAATTTAGACAGGGGCTTCAAAGGTCGGCGGGGTTCAGTTTCCCGCATGGGATCAACAGCAGAAGTTGAATAATAATGAGGCCCAAGCAGAGCAGCAGGGCCATGCTCTCCCTGAGGGGGTGCTCCAGGCCCCTCAGGTGAACATGATCTTTGGTGGATTGACTGAGTGGGGTCAAAGGTTCAACCAGAGATGGGATAAGGTCAAACTGTAGCTGTTGGGTTTAATGAGTAGGTTCTGCTGAATCAGTGGTGCGTTGGCAAGCAAAACTTTGGGCAAATTGATGCAAGTTGATGGAGGTAGAAAGGTATTCACCAACTTGGGAGAATCTTAAGATAAAAGTGGCGGTGACCTGCTGGGTGGCATGGTCAAACAAGCGGACGACTCAGCTGATAATAATTGAAATTTCAATTCATCTGGCGGCGTGTTTTGGTAGGTTGATAGGAGAATATTTCTAAGATTAAAACTGGGAGACAGAGTCCGCGATAAATTGAGTATGTAAAAAGGGCTTTTTATTTAAAATTTACATCAAAGGAGGAGAATGAACTGACAATAAATCCTAGGGGACTGTTGTCTTATGAGGGAGGAAGGATTGGGTAGAAGCTTCTAAAATTGGCCCCAAAGGTAGGGCGGCATGCTCCAATTGGCTGGGTAACAGTGAGCAGGGCTTTCTAAGACTTCAGACAAATTTGAAAAAATTTTGATGACCTCCTCCCAGGTTTTGGAGCCAAAATAGGTCAATGGTTCAGATTTAGCAACGGTTTTTTCAAGTTGGGATATTCGTGTGCGCCATTCTGCCAGAATCTGCTCTGGTAGATTAAATCAGTTGTGTAAATTATGAGTCAATCAGCTTACTGATGATATCATGGGTCACTACATTATTTTGTAACAGCAAACTGAAACAGATTTTCTGACTCAGTACTAGTTAATTAGGCATCAGATTCGTTTAGTTACATTATAGGGGAATTTGAGAAATATGGCTAGGGTGGGGTTAGTCCCAGGGTCCTACCATTAGGACCTTATATTGGCCAACCTCTCAGCAGACCCCCTCTGTCATCTTCACCAAGGTAGAAGAGGGAGGGAGGAACAGAGAGAAGATCCTTAGGGGCCAAATAGTGACTTAGCGCTCATTGATCATGAGCTAGATCACTTAGCTGTGACAGGGGGTCCAGTTGAACCTTTGGGTTCCTCTTGCGCCTGAAGGGATGCTGGTCTGTGGTCTAGCCACAGTGGCTGTGACTCAGGACTTACACAGCCTACCAAAAGATTACCTTGAGCGAGCCTGTTAGCCACTGAAAGTATTAATCTATTTTTGTGCTTATTTGTTTTGCTAAAGAAGCTTCTGTAGCACCAGAGCTTGTTCTCCTAGATCATGGGAAATAGCATATTACTAACAATTAGCTCTTTTACCTTTGTGTTCTTCATCTTACTGTCCTCAAACAGTACCTGGCTGTTTTGAGTGATACTTCCTAGGGACTTGAAATATGACGCACTAGCACCAATTTCAAAAGAAAGAAATTGGATGAAGGCGGCAATTTGTTGCTATTTACCTTACTTGATATGGTAAAAAGTTAGTTAGTAATATGCTATTTCCCATGATCTAGGAGAACAAGCTCTGGTGCTACAGTTATTTCTATGTTTAAACAGTTAAAAGGGCATAAAAACTCCACTGTATAGACCTGGCAGCATCAGCAGATCGATATATGTGTTCACTTTGACCTGTTGGCTGGGCATAATGGTCATTTGGATATCCCCTCAACGAGATACCTTTTGATTCAAAGATCCAGTTCAATAGATATCATGTTCTGCCATGCTTTTTGATAACTAAAAGGGTATGCTTTCATACTTGAAGGCCAGATTTATAAAAATCAGAGCTTAATTACATCTGCTAACATCTGTACTAATTGTCATGGAACCTGCTGATTAAGGTATGACTGGGCTTACAATCTGGGTGTGTAACAACCCAGTGGAAAGCCTAGAATACCAATGGCATAACAGTTCTTATTATTTGTAGGAGGGACGAGCTATTACTTTTGTAAGAAAAAAAATAAAAGAACATACCAAAGGTCCTCATGGCAAACCAAATGGCTGCAATGAGGGCAACCGCAGGTCTTGCTGGATAATCTCGCTAAGGGTTGGAGATGCAAGGATATTAACCAATACTCCTAGGTTTGCAGTTGGTGACCTTTGGTCTCTTTTCAAAAAAATTTCATCATTATAGATATTCTAAAAATCATTTATATTTTTGAATTAGTGTAAAGGCTGATTAGGCTCACAAATTAAATCAAATTGTTTAATTTGAATGTCAGGAGGCCTTGGACTTTGCCTCGCGCCTGTTGGGGTGGCTTAATATGTGTCACGGGGTTGGAAGCGTCGTCTGGGAGGTAGATAAATTTTTCAAAACAATTTGGGCTGTATTGGCCCATTGTGGGATGGCCCAGATGATCCAGAGCCAGGTTTCTGCATCGTGGTTCCAAGGGTGGTCAATCTTCACCCCCAAAAAGAGGATTGCGATTAGTGAAAAAGGTCTCGTTCTGTCCAAATTGTGTAAACTACTAGTAGGTCAGCGGGGCGAATTAGTCCGCATTCCCTGACTATCTTGTGAAGAGGAGAAGACCTGTAGCTTGTCTGCCATGCATCAAAGGAGATGCAGGTCGTTGCAGAAATTTCTTCAGATCCAACGGCTCTTTAGGAGTGGCAGATTTGCATAGCACGCTCATGGCATATTCTTTAATCATTACAATCACCATTTTTGGCAATCAGATGGATCAAAGGATTAGAGGATTACTCAATGACCATTGGACCTAAAACGCAAAATGTGGTTTATTTGGTTGGATTTAAGGAAAGAAAGTCTTGAAAACAGGTGGAGTCCACTGAATAGATTTTGTGTAGAAGATCAGTTTTATTTAAAACGTAAAAGAGAAATGAACTAACAACTGCCCATTTTAAGAGACAGTTTTTTAAAAGCTAGGTACCAGGGAAAGGAAGTCATGGGATATCCTAGGCAGGAAAGGCTGTTGTGTTCATGAGTAAACTGCTTGGGCTTGAAAAGTTGCTAGCTAGCTTACGCACTAGGTCATAAAAGCTCCAGATATATAGATTGAGGATCTGCGATGGAAGGACCCTCACTGATCCAAAATTGAGCAAATTTTGCTCAGATCAGAGGGACGGAATTGTTCCACTGGAGTCATTTTTGATAGCTTTTTAAAAATTTAAATTTTTTGAGAATGAATTCTTGACTCAGATCAGCATTCCAGAGCCCAAAATTTTGGTTGTGTTCCAGACCGGTTTTCCTGACTCAGGAACCATTTCCTAGGTTTTGTGGTCAATTTTCTCCATTTCTATAGAAGTGATGGATGGCGGGTTGGAAGCCAAGGTAGAAAGGAGATGCTGCTGGTGGCTCTGGCCTGGATTATCTCATTACAAATCTCCTTTATATTGTCAACAAAGGAAAGAGCAACCAAGGGGATGCTGGGGAGGGATGCTTTAGGGATAATGCTGTTACCCAATGTTCGTCACCAACAAGCGCCTAGTCCCCAGTTGAGCCATGGGCTCCACGGGGGCATTAGGTCCCTTCTTCTTCCTATAAGGAACTTTTTCCAGTTTAACTCAAGAGGTTTTATTCCAGACTTACACCAATAGCACTTTGATAGGTTCTGACAAAGAATTATCGTAATACTTTCCTAAAATTGGTTTTGAATCCATATGTCCTCATGTTGGAAGTTCTGATAAAAATTTCTTAATAAGTGTATAGTAGAACAATTGCAGGATACAACGCTATAATACAAAAAGAACCTTAGTGGCATTGCTCTGCAGGCCCTAACAAAGTAGTTGAGTTGGGTCCGCGGTTCTGGACTCTTTGTGGTGGTTGATAGCTGCAATAAGCCCAGATTCTTATTTAACATAGTTGATACATTATTTATAGGGGCCCGCTATCTACTATAGTCCTGACCCAATCTTATGTGTGCTGATATTAATATAGTACCCACAGAATAGTGTGAGTTAGAGGTATTATTAAGTTTACGCTGAGCTTTTTGGCTGGCCTAGATAGGGCTGTAACTCATTGCATAGTAGGGGGCTAGTTTTCTAGTTCTCCAAGGGGAATAGCCATATTATCCCCTTCTAGTTTTAGGAACGTTGCCAAGAAGTAGCTGATAATCTGTTATGTTTAAGATGGTGTAAGTAGGGTTTTATAACATTTTAGCCGCTCATTCAATCAAGTTCTCTCAATTTGTGCGGGTGGTGACCATTAGTATATTGATGGAAACAATCAGTCAAAGGTTAAAAGCGTCATGGTGTTGATGGTTTTCTAGGGATATGTTGAGATCTTGCAGAAGTAAAATATCACATTTCTACAATGCCCACTCTTTTCCCTGTTCTTTGGTGCCTGCCACTCCCACGTGATGCATCTTAGGTTTGGGCGCCTTAGCGTTACACTGACTAGCGTTAAGACCCTCATGTCACACTAATGAACTGATTTGGTGGATGTCAGCTCTTCTGGGTCTTCTGGTAGTCCTGTGATTTTTTTTATTATCTTGTTGGAGGGGTCTGTCTTAAATTTCTCAGTTTTATGATACCATTTAAAGGGTGTGTTATAAACTTTGGCATAATTGTTGAGATACGCTGTAGGGCTTTTGCACAGGTCAAGCCCACTGAGCAATGGACAGATAATATGGAGATTTTTGACCCATCTAAAATGCAAAGATTGTCATTGAGATTTTGGGTTATGCTTCAGAAGGCTGGTTCTTCTTTAGATGCGGAATGGAGCTTCGTGCATCTATTGTGTGAGGACAATAGACAGAAAGGTGATTATAATTTAAAATATAGCTTCTTGGTAGCACTTAAATCATATACCTTGTAATTTACTTGGACGATGGCATGCCGCCCTGATCCTACTGATCCCAAGTAAATACTGACTAATACAAAGTAAAATACTAACGCAAAAATGAGTATAGTTAGACTATAAAAAAATCCTTTAGTTGAATGTTTTTATTAGTGTCAACTTAAGGGTTAATTATAAGGGTTCGATGTTCACCATATCTTACCCATAATGTCTCATTTTCAGTGGCACTTGACCACATAAAAAGTTTGTAAGAACATCTACAAATACTTTGACTCAGGGCATCATGCTCAGCATCAGGGTCAGAGTAAACACTGTCATCATTCTTGAGATGATGTTTTGGACACGTCTGTAAAATAGTGAACCAATTCACTTTCATATGTAATTGGCAGCACATACCAAGGCATTTCGTATCACTAATTAGTAATCAATTCAATCAAAAACTCGAACAACATTAAAAACTAATTTTGACATAGACCAACAAAGCCCACATGCTCGAGTCATTAAGTCAAAATTTAATCTAAGTACAACCTAACCATCAAAGCCCTCGAGCCCATGTCATCATAGTCAAATATTATTAAGTGAAATTACTAGGCTGCAAATCCTAAGTTTGGATATACTTAGGATACACCTGATTCATAATTGCTGACATCTGATATGATCAAATATCCAATGATTAGTTCCAGTCAATTACTAAACGCTTCCCCCACCTTGACTGTATATAAGTGGTGGATACCCTTCTTTCTGGGTCACCACGTCTAACTTTTTGCATTCCTCAAAGTTTGAACATTATCTCAAAAGCCTTTCTAAGTTGACAGGGCCAGCGTGCCTGGTGCTGAGCTTTCTTGGGTTTGGCACATCTCTGTCAGGGTCTAGATAGTTGGTACTTGTATGAAGTCCACATCTCTCCAATTCCATTGCAGGCTTCTCTAGTTTGATTGTGCTCTCCTCCCCCTACCAAAGAGGGGATACCTAGTTCTAATGCCAGTGAGGCATCAATCCTATGATATAAATTCTATGGTTTGCAATTATTATTATTATTATTTTCTTTTTTACTTTTTTTATTTTTTTTATTGTTTATATATTTTTTTTCTTTTTTATATTTTTATTCTTTATGATACAGATGAAGGAACTTAACATGTACTCAATTCCTAACCCAGCCGCCTTGATCCTTAATGGTATATACATCTTCAGACAATTTCTCCAATATGATAAATGACCCTTCCAAAGTGAGGCTAGCTTGTGCGCGCGGCCTGCGCTTTGAGTGTCACAATATACTACTAAATCTCCTTCCTTGAACTTAGTCACCATAGCTTGTTTAGCATTGTCATAGCTCTTCTGAATAGTTTTTTGACTAGTTGCATTTTGATAAGCTTCTAATTGCAACTTGATTAAGGTCTTCACTAGTTGCTCAACATAGTTATTTTGGTTAATTGCATCGGTTGAACTAAGTACTGAATATAGTAAATGGAGGCAGAGTGGGCTGTCTACCATACAAAAGTTGAAACGAAGAGTGACCTATGCTGCTTTAGTGTCTGATATTGTATGCAAACATAGTTTTACTAATTGAAGTTGCCCATTGTGAAGGCGCCAAGGCTTTGTTTTTATGTAAAATGCCTACTGAAGTGCCATTTACTCGCTCTATCATACCACTAGTCTCAGGATGGTATGATGTTGACAATACTCCTTGGATGGATATCAACTCATTTAACCATTGTACCATTTGGGCAGTAAAATTCTTTCATTGTCTGTCAAGATCTTCCTGGGGCATCTGTGCTTATAGATAATATTATCCATAATGAACTTGGCAGTAGTTAGGGCCCCAACGTCTCGAATGGCTTTCACTTCCAACCATTTCATTAGATGGTCAATAGTAACAATCATGCATTTGTTGACTAGGATACTCACAGGCAAAGGGCCAATTAAATCATTTTTGATATGGTATGCCAGGCTCAGTTGGGTTTGATCAATCGATATTTCACATCTGACTTAATAGGTTTTGCAATTTGGCATGAATGACATTTTATCAAGCACACTTTGGATATCAAATCACATGGAATCTCATTAGTAACTGGCTCATATTATTTTTAGCATCTTGGCCATTCCCCCATGTCTGACGGCCTTGTGTGCTTGTGTAATAATCTCCATTTGGTCAGAAGGTTTTGGGAAGATTTGACGTTGTCCATCAGGCTTAAGCTTGTATAGAACTCTTTATTGATATTTGGTGTTGATTAGCGCTTTCTCAATCACTTTTTAAATTTTGGGTGGTTCATCTCCATACTTTTGGTTAATCATTTTTTCATCAAGCTCATCGGCCAAAGTTCTCATGACAGCTACAATAGGAAGTCACAATAGTCCGTCTGCATTTTTATGGGCCGCTTCAGCTCTATGAATATTTCATAATTGTACACTTGTAATTTCAAAACCTGGCGGGCTAACCATCCTTCAGGTTCCTTAAGATTGTGGAGCCATTATAATGAGCTGTGATCCGTTACTACTTGAAACTTGGTGCCATGAATGTAAACCCAAATTTGTTTACAAGCATAGATGACAGCCAGGCATTCTCTTCCAGTCACCGCGTAGTTACGTTTATGCTTATTCAGCGTTCTGCTGCAATAAGAGACTGGATGCTCCTCGCCATCATCCCCAATCTGCGATAGCAAACCACCAATTGCAGTCAATGAGGCGTCAGTTTGTATGATAAAAGGCTTACTGAAATTGGGATATCAGAGGATAGGCACTGAGCTCAAATTGTTTTTCAAAGCCTCAAAGGCTTGTTGTCATTCCTCTGCCCAGCAAAAACAAACTCCTCCTTGTAGTAAGTGGAATAGAGGCTTGGTAATCTTCGCAAACCCTTCCACAAATCTTTGATAGTATCCTACCATGCCTAAGAACACTTTAATGTCTCTCATACTAGTCGGAGGTTGCATATTATTAATCACCTCCACCTTTTGAGGCTGAGGCCGCAAGCCCTTGGAATCAATGACGAACCTGAGGTATTCCAATTGTTCTTTTAAAAAATTGGCATTTTCTAGGTTTTATCTTCATATTGGCCTTTAACAGCCATTCAAACTCTTGTTTGAGGTGATTCAGATGTTCAGAAAACATTCGCGAAAAGACATTAATGTCATCCAGGTACACCAGGACGCACGACAATTTTAGGTCCCTCAAGATCGTGTCCATTGCACGCTGAAAGGTTGCTGGTGTGTTACACAGCCCCTGTGGCATGCATGTCAGTTGAAAAAGCCCTTGATCAGCAATCATCGCGCACTTTTCCTGCTCCTCTGGTGGCAGCTCAATTTGCCAATATCCAGAGATGAGGTCCATTGCTTAAAGTACCTCACCCCTCCCAGACGGTCCAGAGCATCATCAATTCTGGGCAACGGATATGAATCCTTTTTTTGTAATGGCATTAAGGTGTCAATAATCAATCACAACTTAATTGCTGCCATCTTTCTTCTTTACGATTAAAATGGGGCTGGCCCACAGGCTTTTGGATGGCATTATCATTCCACTTTTCAGCAATTTGTCTAACTATTCATCAACTATTTCATCACTGGCTCTGGGGCGCCAAATTGGCCTCATTCTAATAGGCATATGGTCCCCGGTATCAAAAAATTTGCTGAACTCCTTTTGCACAACCTAAATCTTGGTCATCTTTGGCAAAAATTTCGGAGTATCGTTCAAACAACTCTAGTGCTTCATCCTTCTGTTGTTCTGATAATATGGTAAAAAATTCTCAAGATATTACAGTATGTGTCCCAAGGTTTTTGATTGATAAGCTGAACTCAGATAAGTCACCAAATTTAACAGCTTATATTAACTCATCCCTCAGAAACAGATGCACAAAAGCGAATACTTGATATTTCTTAACCTTATTATTTTGGCTGGTCAAATTTGCTAGTAAGACATCAATCTCTCCATGCCCCAGTATAAGTATTCTGAGCACCATGTTAGGTTCCATTTGAGAATGATGCCACTGGGATACAACCTCCCCGTACAGTCCTTCTGGAATATCCAGTGTGGTTCCAGTCCTCATAACCAGTTGAAGGCCTGGAGCTATCGTCATATCCTTATTCACATGTAGAGGTATTCCTCGATTCTCATTTATGGCAGTTGTCATGGGGCGGCTTCAATTCTCCCTCTGAATATACCCTACTGATATTATCCCATTGGCATAAGATATATAGATAACATTCCTATGATGGCTTGTGGGCTTCATATTGTTTAAATTTAAATTTAAATTTATTGTGAGGAAGGCCAACCAGGGGACGGACACTTCTGAATGTCAACCCAATTGAAATGAGACTTAGTAACAGGGAAGGCACCCCAGAGAAGCGATGCTATCTCTTGTTGCCAGCGGGAACGCCACTATGGGGAGGGGGAGGGAATTGGTGAAGGGGCCATAGCTACAATTAACATGTGTTGAGGAAAGAGTCCGATTTGATGAACCAAACTGGGAACCAGGAGGAGACCAGATGTCAGCGACGTGGTGGGAGGTACCCAAACATCCACGCCTGAAAGTGGTCCACCAAATGGGACCAGTATCTGTGGACAGCTTCTGGGAGGTGGGCTTCATATTGTTGCGAGAGTAATAAATTGGAAGTGATTGGCCCAATATCGTCAAGATGTTTTTTTTAAAATCGCATGAGATCCCATAGGTCCTTAAAAACTAGTTCCAATTAATATGTCATAATTGGCGTTTAGAAGCACTATAGCGGGTGAAGCTACTACCAAAGCTCCAAATCGAAGTGGCAAAGCGCTGTAAGCTCCTTCACTCTTAGTGCTGTTAAGGCCTGCAGACCCATATTATTGATGATGGTCAATGTCCAGAGCTATTTTCAGTTTCTTTACCAGCTTCATGGAAACAACGTTTACAGGTGCTCCGCTATCAACAATAGCTACAACTTTAACTCTGTTGACCAGGGTATCCACATAAGTGCACTCAGAGTAGTAAGAATCAATAGCGTTTACTAAGTGAATATGGGAAGAATCCAGGGAGTTAATAGTGTGCTTCAAAGTATTCCCATTACAGGGACATTCATTGATGAATGTGTCGATTGGCATTGCTGTATTGACCCCTTTCAGGCTTGAGGTATCTGCTGCATTTCTCAGTCCATCAGCTGGAATATTCTTAAGTATTTGTTGCACATAGGGTTTAGCGACTACCTCAGAGACTTCAGGTATGACAACCTTACTCTGGGAGTGAGTTACCACATGTACAATCAAGGAATCTTCATTCAATACTAAAATAGAATTGATTTCATTGTTAAATGAGGCCATGTGGCCATTGATTTCTTGTCAATCAGGTGGGACTAGTGTCTTAGGCACAATAGAGTGTCCTGCATCTATTGTGCTTGTTCTTTTCCCTCCTCCTGCACTGTATCAGGAAGGACTACGTTGACATTTCGCTGATGGCATTTGGAAGCATAGTGACCTTTGCAATTGCAATTAAAGCAAGTAATTTCACACACTGGCTGTGAGGCTCTTGCATTTGAGTTTTTCTCGTTTCTTACAGGCAGATTACTGTCAATCTTCTTATTGGTTTCAAAGGGCTTTCCAGCAATGGCAGTGGTTCTAAATCTGTAACCAGTATTAGGAGGGCCATAATTTTTTGAGCATCTGCGCAAGTAGTCAACCAATTCTGATGTAACAAGGTTTTTCATGAAAGCAGTCAATAGAGTGTTTAATAGATTAGGGTAAGGTTCTACTGCATGCTCTAGTGCAATCTTGGCATCAAAATTGACCATAGCCCGCGCGCCTAAGAGATCTTGAGCTTCACAATAGAATCAATCCGCAAATTCATCAAACGCTTCATCTTTCTTAAAGCTGATGTTCATAAACTTGAATTTTCTGCTCGACATCCAATCTGGACCTCCAAGTTTATGAAGCATGGTCTCCTTGACTTTGGCATAATCAACTCAATGCTCCACTCATCCAAGCAGTTAATCATGGTGGCTGCTTTATTGCGGTCTCTGGCCTCATGCATGGCCATTTCAAAACGTTTGACAAATGTGGTAATACTTCCATTCTTGTCAAAGGCCAGCAGGTTTGCTGGTTTATAATTATCGCTTCCCAGTTCCTGGTTATCAAGATTATTTCTAGGTTGACTAGAGCCAGGCATACTAGGGCGTTGGGGCATTATATCCCAGTTTGAGGTGCTAGGGTTGGCCAAAGCAACCATATTGCTAGGCAGTTGTCAACGTGGCCCAGCGTCCGTTTCAGTAGCTATTTCTGAAGCTTCATCCTCATAATATTCGGAAGAATTTCCAGTCAAATGGGTTGTAGCACACTGACAATGCCTATCGTCCAGAGCTTGAATTTGCTCATTGATTTTGTTTTCACATTTGGCACAATTTTGGTTTTTTAATTTTAATTTTGCAATTTCCTCATTCAGGCTAGTAGCTTGTAGCTGCAAGGTGGAAATCACTTGGTCCTTTTCTTTTATTGCCTTATTGCACTGGTTCAATTCTCCATGGAGATTATTGTTCAGTCAATAATAACATTGACATCATCATTGATATTATTGATCTGTAGATTAAGATGATCAATAAAGTCTTGACTTTTCTCATTTTTCGCCCATTGGTCCTCAAATTGTGTTTTCCAGTAATTGATTTTTCCAGTGTATTCATCCTTCATCTAAAAGAATTGGGCGCTCAGGTGTTGATACTGGTCACAAAAATCATCGTTATGGTTTAACTGCGCCTCTTGGGCTTTGTGATTAAGCCTCATGGACTCTGAAGCATTTTAAGAAGTCTGAGTGATATTGCTGACCCAAGATTTGGTATTCCTTTTTTATCTAAGAAATTTTCAAAGATAGGATGCAATCTGTCATTTAGCTCTTGTGCTAATTTGGCTACCCGGTCATTAGTCCAAGTGGCTAAGTTGTAATTTGCTTCCAAACTAGAACAGACCTCAGCGAAGTTGGCTTTCAATCGCTCATATAAAATTTGTCTCGCCTGGCTGGAGTTGCAAGAGTTCACCAACTCAGTAATGGCTGCATGATGGTGGGCGATTGTCATCTGAGAATTCATAGAGGTGGAATGTACGAAATCAATTAAGTATTGGGTGATATTCTCTATCCCAATTAAATTGTTTCAGATCTGAGCTACACTTAATTGATGATGAGCAAGATATCTCATCCACAACACATCTTGCTGTCGTTGGTGGTAAAAAGGGTTGCTACTATTGTCTGTGGGCCCTTGTCCTATTTGATACCCTCTTAACAACTGCTGCTCAAGATGTTCCAGCTCTTCAGGTGAAATGGGATTGTCAGGATAGGTAATAATGGGTACATTTTTTAATTAATCTGGGACACATTCATTTCAGTATTCCCATTGGGCCTGCGATGGTTTAATAATTGATTGGGATTGCTCCCCTATTCAGCGCGGTCACCATCTGCAGTCCCAGCCATGAGCGCTACTTGTTGAGATTTTGGGTTATGCTTCAGAGGGCTGGTTCTTCTTTAGATGCGGAATGGAGCTTTGTGCATCTATTGTGTGAGGACAATAGGCAGGATGGTAATTATAATTTATTATATAGCTTCTTGGTAGCACTTAAATCATATACCTTGTAATTTACTTGGACGATGGCACGCCGCCCTGATCTACTGATTCTAAGTAAATACTGACTAATACAAAGTAAAATACTAACCCAAAAATGAGTATAAGTTAGATTATAAAAAAATCCTTTAGTTGAATGTTTTTTATTAGTGTCAACTTAAGGGTTAATTACAGGGCTTGATGTTCACCATATCTTACCCATAATGTCTCATTTTCAGTGGCATTTGACCATGTAAAAAGTTTGTAAGAACATCTACAAATACTTTGACTCAGGGCATCATGCTCAGCCTCAGGGTCAGAGTAAACACTGTCATCTTGAGATGACGTTTCGGACATGTCTTCAAAGTAGCTGAACCAATTCAATTTCACATTTAATTGACAGCATATACAAAGTGATTCATATCACTAATTAGTAATTAATTTGATCAAAAACTCAACTGACATTAAAAACTAATTTTGACATAGATCAACAAAGCCCATGTGCCCGAGTCATTAAGTCAAAACTTAATCTGAGTCTGACCTAACCATCAAAGCCCTCGAGCCCATGTCATCATAGTTGATATATTATTAAGTGAAAATGCTAGGCTGCAAATCCCAAGTTTGGATATACTTAGGATACACCTGATCCATAATCACTGATATCTGATATGATCGAATATCTGATAACAAGGTCCAGTCAATTACTCACCAATTGTAAAAAATATGAAGCAATTACTTCAGCCACACCACTTTATCTCTTTTATATAAAACAGCAGCTTCCTTTTGCTCCGCTCTCTCTTTCCTAATAATAATCTTCCCTTTCAATCTTCCCATACTGTTTATATTTTAGCAACTTCAGTCAATTTTGACACTTTTGTTTAGACTATACATTCCGCCATATTCTCATTGGTTCCAGAAGAGTCTACCATTCATTAGATTCGTGATCGCCTTAGTTTGAGGCGATTTATTAAACATTTTTCATAAATTGACATCGCCCATTCTGACCCAATATCGCCTCATCCAAAGGCACTCAAATATTTGTACATTATGATCATCACTTGTGGATTTTAGCCGATTCATCATGGCCATTTTGGTCTTATCATCCAGTCAATCAGAATCATAAATTTCCCCCCTTGACTGGATTATAAGGCTCCTCATACTTATTTGCCCAAAGGAACTTAGCATGCACTCAGTTAAAAATCCGACTGCTCACAGGGTCCTTGATAGTATAATCATCAACACCTGTCTTCTCAATAACTTCAAATGGACCATTCCAGATACTGGCCAATTTAAGCTTCCAACTGAAACCATGTTGGTCATGGAATAGAACTACGTCCCCATCTCTGAACTGAGCTAGCACGCTACACCATACCTGATAAGTAGCCTGATTCTTAATTTTCTTGGCTAAGCTGAAAGAGCACGCTTCAGTTTAAAATTTGATTAACATGCTGTTATGGTCATCAAATAACGTTGGGGATCCATTCTGCTGGTATCATCTACACAAGCATAGAGCAGCGCCGGAAGAGAAGAGTGTCATACAACAGTAATTGAAAGGGGCTCATTCCTGTATCATAATGATAGCTAATGTTATATGTGAAGATAGCGGTGGACAAAAGGGAACTTTAATCTGAAGGTTGATCTGCTACCAGTTTATGGAGTATATTCATCAAAGTCCCATTAACTTGCTCAACCATCCCATTAGAATCAGGGTGGTACAGGGTCTTTAGGACCCCACAGATGGCCATAAGCTCATTTGGCTTTAAAAGGATGTGGGAAGTGAAGTTCTTTCTGTATTGATAAGGAGTAACTGAGGGCAGCCATATCGCTGGATGATACATTCCATTATAAACTTTGCCACTGTGACTGCCCCCAGATCCCGTATTGCCTGTGCCTCAACCCACATTTTCAAGTGGTCAATCTCCACCAAAATGCATTTGGACTGGTTAGCTCCTGTTAGCAGAGGTCCAACGACATCATTGGAAACTGTATACCAAACAAAATGTGGTTTCACTAACTGGTATGAAGTCTTCTGATGGAACGGCTTCTCCACTTGAAACTGGTGGCGGTAGGATATAGTTTCCAGCACGTTAAACTTCAAGCTTTCCCAATAATATTGAGGGCACAAAAGTTCCAAAGTCTTGCACATGCCACCTTTTTTGACTTCCCTACATGCACTCATGATAATGTTAGGCCATGGTGATGGTTGCAGGGAATTCACTTTGGAATCTCCAATTTACTTGTACAACACACCTTTCCGCTAAAAGGTATTGGCTCACAATTCATTTAACGCTTTTTGGCTTGAGGCGGCAAATTATCATACTTTCTGCTTAGATTTTGTATTACACTATGTCGCTCAGATCCGCCATAAAAGCAAATGTTGGTAGACTCAACAAGCACTCAGCGTTCTGGTATTTTGCTCCGGGTTGGTGGAGAATCTCAAAGTCAAAAGTCTGATGTTTGAGGGCCAATTGGAATAGACGCCCTCCAGGCTCCTTGAGGTTCTGCAACCAGCGTAAAAATCATAACCCATTACAACTTTAATTTTCACTACAGTTAGATACACTCTAAATTTGATTGTATGCATAAACAACACTAAGCACTTCTTATCAGTCACAATATAATTCCACTCATGGAAGTTCAGGCTCTGACTGCAGTATGCAATGGGGTGCTCCTCACCCTCATCATCTTTTTTAGGATAGGACCACCCCAACGGCGGAAAGGTAGGCATCCGTCTGGACAATAAACCCTTTGTTGAGATTGGGATAGCGCAGCACTGGCGCAATTCTAAGCACCATCTAAAGTGCATTAAAGAAGCATTGTTAATGTTTCATCCATTAAAATGCAGCATCTTTATTTATTAGCTCAAACAGAGAACCTACGATACAACTAAAGTTAGGCATAAAGCGGCAGTAGTAGCCAACTATCCCTAAAAGGACTTGTATATTGTGCTTATTAGTTGGCATAGTCATCTTTTGGATAGCCTCCACCTTGGCTGGTTGGGCTTCATCCCAGTAGCATCTACCACAAACCCAAGTTAATCCAGTTGGTCCTTAAAGAAGTGGATTTTATGGGGCTTGAGTTTTATGTTGGCCTAAAAAAGCCAGCGGATGACCTCCTCCAGATGAATAAGGTGCTTGGAGAATCTAAACGAATAAACATTGATATCGTTGAGGTACACAAGTATGCATGACAGCTTCGGGTCACCGAGTATAGTGACCATTGCCCATTGGAATGTAGCTGGGGCATTACACAGCCCTTGTGACATCTGGGTTAGTTGAAAAAGCCCTTTGGACATGATAATGGCGCATTTCTCCTGTTCTGCTAAGGGTAACTTGATTTGCCAATAACTGGATATCAAATCCATTGCTGAGAAGTATTGAGCTTCTCCCAATCAATCAAATATTTGGCGATCTGTGGCAAGGGGTATGAGTCCTTTTTGGTAATGCTGTTGAGCTTCTGGAAGTCTATCACTACCTGGTTTGTACCATCCTTCTTTTTGACAATTAGAACGGGTGAATCCCGTGGACTCTTCAATGGTTTAAGCATCCCTTGCTCCAGCATCTTTTCGATTTCCTTGGTTACCTTCTTTAGCTGCCCTTGATTGGCGGATTGGCTGAGACCTTATGGGAGGATGATTCCCGTGTCCACTTGATGTACCACCCCCTGAGCACACCCTAAGTCATGATCATCAGCAGCAACGATCTCCTTATATTTTCTAAATAAAGCTATCACCTGAACTTTCTGGTCTTCCAATAACCCCACTAAATTTTTGCAAGGTACCACCACCATTATGCCAGGCTGCAGCTTGATGGGTAACCAAATTTATTTAGTGACCCAAACTCGTAAATTTGAAGGACCTCCTCAACAGGGGTCAAGTGTAAATACGCCACTATTTGATTTAGCAGAATTACATTGGTTCATTATGTAAATTCAATATAAAACCTTGATCTCCCCATGGCCTGGAAGTATTATGCCTGGAGCCACATGGGGCTGAATCCATGATTGCTGATAAGGACCGATAACCTCTCCATAGAGTCTGTCTTGAACTTCTACCAACAATTTGGTGTTCACAATTACTTGGTGACTTGAGGGGATGGACATCGTCCCAGTTGCTCTGAGCGGCAGCCCTTGATATTTGTATGTCTTCTGAGGTAGGGACAGGGTCTTACTCTTTAGTCAATGCTAGAAAACTGGAATCACCCCACCACTGTATGCCAGGTTGATATGACCCATGTGCACTGGATCCTACAGCACTCCGCTGGAGAATAAGTAAATTGGGATCCACTGCCCCAGAATTTCGAAGGTCTCCGCTGTCATATCAACAACAGCCCTAAAGTGTCACATAAAAGTGGTTCCAATTAGCAGGTCATATTTATTGTTTGGTAGCACTATTGCTGGGGTTACAATGATAATTGACCCAAAATGCAAGGGTAGCATGCTGTACGCTCCCTCAGAGACCATTCTTTCTGCATCCGCAGTACCATACACCATGTGATGTTTCACTTCAGGTTTTAATTAAAACATCACCAACAACTTTGTGGACACTATGTTAACTGGAGCGCCCATATTGAATATAGTGCGGACTCAGGTAATTGCTATGACAATGTCACAGCATTTACAATTAGAGTAAGATGAACTCAGATTATTTAAAAAGTGGACAATTAACGTATCTTCTTTCCCTCAGGAAGCTCATTATACCCTTCTCAACTTTCGGGTATCCTTTAACAATAGCGCCAACAGGGAGGACAGTGTTTACCCCCTTTAAGGGAGGCGCATTGGAGGACGGATCTGGCTCATCTGTAGAAATTAGGTCAAACATTTGACTGTCATAAGGCTTCAATTGCTCCCGATGTTCTTCTTCCACCATGTCCTTGGTTTGTGCTCATGTCTATATATCACCCCTTCAACTGACTACTGATATAAGAATGTGTTGTCGTACTGAGGGACTTCTTCTGAATGTATGTGGATAGGATTGGGGGACGTTTGAGGTTGTGATAATGGAGGTAGAAAGTCACGTCTCTACTCTACTATGACTATTCCCTGATTTTATTGGTCCTTCAGTAGGTAATGGACCTGACGATTGGGACAACCTCATGGCAGGTGCCTAATGCGACTGCATTCAAAAAATTAACCCCTGGGAGCTAGGAAGGGTAAGCTGGTCCTACTCATAGCATGACTGAGGAAGCCCATGGAAAAAAAATGTGAGTATCTAACACAAGAACCCAGAAAGGCACTTTTGAAGTGTCCTGTAGTTTCCTGGAATAGATGTGGAATAGAAGCTAATGACTGTGACCAAACCTGCTCTTGCAGGTGCTTCCACTCTCCTTCTGGGAGGGAATATGGGCAGAAAGGGGAGGCAAGAGTTAGGTGTATCATCTGCCACACTACTTACCTATGTGGTGGGGCATTACAAAAGCATGTCTCAGCGATAAGAGTGGGGTAATCCTGATTGGCAGGGCTTTGGACCTCCTGTCTATAATAATCACTACGGTTTTCTAGGTTGTCATGAAACCTGGATAGCGGCCAAAAATTATGTGGGCTTACACTGGTGCAGCGAAATGCAAGAGCACTCACGTACCTAATTGATGAAATGACCTGAAAGGTGTAAGTCCAGGGGAACGTCCCCTGTGTGTGCATCAGGAGATCTTCCCATTTCCAAATAAAAAGGGTCCAAAGAGGGTGGCTGTACCCCTTGTTACCCAGGGTGACTCGCCCACATGCTAGACAATCTCTGGGTAACAGCTCTCCCTCTTCAGATTCCTCCCCCAGCACCCACACTCACCTCGGCCAAACTTGTCCACCAGATTATGAAATCTGCGCTGAGATCACTAAATCAAAGCTGATTGGTTCAAAATCAATGGTAAAATAAGCCCGATGATTGGAAACTACATAGTCAAAAAGGGGTAAATATCAATAATCAGCTGTAATCGCCAACACTTTTGATTCAGCAAGCAGTGTAATCGTCAAAACTAACACCCTCTTGAAATCATTGGAGATAATCCTAAACGCGCAGATAGTATCATCAGAAACCCTTGAGGATAGTTCAAAGCTCCTACCCAGAAAATTGTATGTTGTAGCTTATGTAACTCTTTTGACTGAACAAACAGCCCAGTGGCCGGGCATGAGCGGGTTGTGCATCATGAACATGTTTCCTTCAATTGGGACCACCCTATGTGGTATAGTTCCTGGGGAATTCCTGTTGCATATCAGGCCAGATGCCATCACAATGACTGCCAGAAATGCAGTTGAGCCTTGGTTCAGGCATTTGAGGTCGAGCTGACAGCAACTCACCCTGCCGCCAAATTTTTTGATGTCAGTTCCCATTGAGTTTATCTGCCGCCTTTCCCAAAAAATTCGCTGGTTAAGTCAAACTTGAGGGACCCAATCCCTGCTTGTTCGCACATCAATTAAACACTATTTAATCTGTTGCATCACACTGAGAAAATTGTTAGTCGATTTTCTTTATTTTCCTTTCAATAAATTTCTGCCGCAAAACTATCTTTTTTTACATTATTGATATCCTTCTGGCCGAAGTCCCAAAGGCATTACCCTGGTGGCCTATCGGTCCCTATACTGGATGGGCTATACCAGTTTTGATGACTACTATGCCTCCTACCATTGTCAACTGGATTCAGCGAGTCAGACACTTCTGGCAATTCAACCCCCTTATTTCTACTA
>JAKSZP010011321.1:0-29121 GCA_022478985.1 Massospora cicadina | reverse complement strand
ACCCTGAGGCTGAGCATGATGCCTTGAGTTGAAGTATACATAGATGTTCTTACAAACTTTTTACATGGTTAAGTGCCACTGAAATTAAGTTGTCATGGGTAAGATGTGGTGTACATTGAACCCTATAAATTACCCTTAAGTTGACATTAATAAAATATATTCAACTACTGGACTTGTTTATAATTTAATTTATACACTTTTTTGAGTTTAGTACTTTCATTTTGTGTGAGTCAATTTTCACTTGGGATCAGTAAGATCAGGGCGGCATGCCATCATCCAAGTGAAATGACAGGGTATACTATTGAAGTACTACCAAGAAGCTATAATTTAAATTCTAAATCACCATCCTGTCTGTTGTCCTCACACAATAGACGCCCAAAACTTTTCCCTACGGTTAAAGAAGAACCAGCCATCAGAATACAGCCCAAAATTCAACACAGAGATTAAGTGAAATTTAAATTTAAGAATGGTAATATCAGGATAGAGCTAATTTAGGATTTTCTTGGCCTCTCCTGAAGTGTGGGCTTAAAATAAGATAAGCCTTATTGGTAATGCAAAAAGAGTTTTTTTTACATTAAATATTAAGTTTCAACCAATCATAGCCATATAAAGTGGAGATTCTTCCATTGGGTACCTGCTGTAAGAAAGCAAACCTTCATCAAAATTGTTTAGCTGTTTCTGAAATTACTGTTAACAACCTAGACCTCTTAGAGATTATGTATTAAATTAAAAATAAATATATGATGATTTATTCTTATGAATTAATAACCTTTGCTGTAAAAATTACTCATTTTATTTAATAAACTAGGATACTAAGATCTGGTTAAATAAGGGAATTATATAATAATATTTTTGAAGCAACTTACCAAAATAGGTTAGATCTAAAGTTAAAGGAATTTTTATATAATATACATTATGCCGTACATATTAAACATGGATAAATTTAGTTAAAAAATAATGAATCCATAAAGATATAACTTATAATATTAAAACATAATCTTTGATTTTTGATGTATCTACAATGCTTATATCTATTTTTGAACATAATTTTAAACTTTTGAATATTTAATATAGACTTTAAATCAGGATTTATAAAATTAGTAACATTACCACATATATTAGACAAATGATATTAAAACATAATATTGGCTTTTATGTAAACTATACAAGTTCAATCAAAAACTTTTCTCTCTCATTGCAATCACTTTTGCAACTTATTCAATTCAAGTCTGAATTTAGTTTGATAATCTCACAGAGGAGATTGGTCTGCGCCCATGTCAGGGAGCAGTTGGGCAAGTAAGGTAAGAGGCACAGGTGGTAGGCCCACGACCTCCAACGTTCAAAAACGCCCCAGAGAAACTGGAAGATTAGATAAAAATAAAAAATTTGGCGGTTACTATTTCCTTAAAATCCTCACTTGGCAGGTGCGATGTAACCAGTACATCAACACGCCGCACTCTCAATACACTATCATTAGTGGAATATGGAGTCTGGGTTTTTTTGGATATCCAACAAACAGTTTTATGGGAAAACTTTTGTGGGGATGTTACACTTATTTCCTGACTGCGGTGTACATCACACCTCACTCCATGTCACACGGTTGGCTGGATCTCAGTTTTGAAAACAAGGAGGCAGAAGACAAAGCTACTGCAGTGCACGTTATGATTGACCTCCCTGAAGGGCAGCAGGTCATCGAAACCAAGTGCACCAGATGGACAAAATCCACCCAAATTTTCCTCACATTTGACTTTTTGCTCGCTACAGTCAAGCGTGCCATTCTGGAGCAGCACCTGAAAGATGGTCTCACCATATATGGCGAAATACAGTCCTTCAAGATGCAACGCTTTATGCTGATGCCACACCTGTGCACTGGCAAAGCCATTGCAGTTCTGACTCCAAACAAGGATATTGCAAAGGACCTAACCCAGAACCTGCACTCCACTTATGTTAATATCAAAGGGCATACTACCCACCCTTTCTGGGTAACCGTAGACAGCACACACCCCATCTGCACCCACTGTGATGCGTTTGGCCATAAGGCACATGCATGCCCCACCAAGGAGGGCATCACATTCCAAGAGCACCCCTTGACGGCCATGGCCAACTGAGAGGCGCTTTATGAACCAACCACCAGTACAAAGAGGCCTTCCCATGGGGAGCACAAGGCTGCTAATTACTAGTAAATCCTGTCTCCCCTCAAGAGTGAAAGAAGGCCAAACAGGCCTGCAGGGCTGCGGCCAAGGAAGTGACTAAAGTCACCTCCAATATCCCACACTCCCAACGCCAGGAGGACATTGAAACCTTTGCGGTGGAAGCAACTCAGGAATCCCTCAACCAATCAGATTGGGAGGCCCAAGCCAATTGGGCCATCCAAAATGAAGTCCCAATGGGCAAGTCAATTTCACCTGACATTTTCAACCAAGCCCTGATTGAGACCAACTTGGTCTCCAACCTACCTGAAAAATTTGTTTGCCCCAAACGTTGATGCACTGAACTCATCCATACTGCAAAAATTCCTTTGACAGCAGGAAAAAAAAGCGAAGGCAAAAGCCAATGCAAACCTGTCTGATAAAACTAACAAATCTACTGATAGCGTTGCTGCAAACACACGCGCTGCTGTGAAGGCCCGTGGGGATCCAGAGGAGGCTGGTGGGCCCAGGTGCCCACCCCCTTGCACCTAAGGTGCTATGGGGGAAGCCTTCACTTTAGGGACAATGAATATCGCCGGACTCAAGGCCTTGCCATCCTGGGCTAGGAAACTGAGTTTTTTACAAAAAAATTTACCTGTGGACATCCTGGCCATCCAGGAGTCCCACTGTCCATGAGGTTCTGAGGACGCTTGGAAAACAATGCTCCTCCCTTCCCTATCCTTCTGGTCTGAGCACTGTGGGGTGCTTGTTTAGAAAACAATTTTTTAAATTTTTATCATTTGAATCCTTCCTCGATGGCTGAGTCCTTGTTGTTACATTTTTGTGGGCTGACGTGGCGCATGCTATCATCAACATTTATGCCCTAACCTGTGCACAAGAGCATTGGGATTTTTCTGTTTGGTCAAATCCCTTCCATTACCCCCTGACCCTTTCATAGTTGGTGACATGAACTGTTGTCTAAACACACCCACAGACCGTTGGCCTTCCTCATCCCATGCCCCCCAGGGTCACATAGAACTTTGCATTCTGAAGAATACCCTTGGGTTGCTAGACGCGCTGCTGCAACAGGCTCTGCTACTTGAGAACATTACGTGCCCCCACGTTCACAACGGTTATTTAAGGTCCATGTCCCACATTGACCTTATCCTCACGCCGGTGAAATTTCAATCTCATATTTCCCACTTCCACACATCAAAAATCGATTTCTCTGACCACCGGCTGAAATTGATAACCTACCACTTACCTGTCACAGTGGCTAGGGCTCCGCATTAGTGCAAACTCCGCCCACGCAAACTTGCGTCAGCAGGATTTTCCACTTGGGTGGAATCAGCGACTTCAGCAAAAGATTTTATTACACCATTTTGTGCGGACCCAATTTCCACATGGTCAGCCTTCAAAGAGAATACCACTACCACGCTCACCACCTCTCCTCCTGACGCTCAAGAGCTACATTGGCCATCATCTCGCATGCTCTGGCAGAGTTGGCACACCTGGAGTCCAACATCCCAGCCACAGGCTACAGCCCTGCTTGGGGCTGGAAGTGGGCAGAAGCAGCCGCCCACCTCAACGCTCTTGAAAGGCAACACAAACATCAGGTTTATGTTCAGTACAGAGCTAAACACATCACAGCAGGCGACATGTACTCCGCTTACTTTTTTCAAAAATCCTTCACGCTGCGCCAGATCTTGGCCTGTACACCGGTGCAGAGGTCGGACAATTCTATCGCGGATAAGCTGGCAGAAGTGGCGATTGAAATACAAAAGTATTACTCCGAGTTGTACTAATCCAATCCAATCCAGCCAGCCAAAATGGCGAAATTTTCTCAATAGCACGCACATACGCACCATTTCCTGATACCCAGAGTTAATGAATTTGATTAATCCAAATGAACTCTAGTCCACCATCTGCAGTGCACCAAACTGGAAATACTCAGGCCCTGATGGCATTCCATATGAGTTCTATAAAAAGTACTTCAAATATCCATCCCCACTGTTGCTTGCCTCTCTTAACCAGAGCCTTTTGGAAACGTGCCTCCTACCAGGAGGGCAAGATGCCTTCACCATCACACTCTTCAAGAAAGGGGATAAGCTAGACCTAGCAAATGGCGCCCCATTTCTTTAACTAACATGGATACAAAAATTTAACTAAAATCATGGCTAACCGTCTAGGGATTGTAGCATCTGCCACCATCTCCCCAGAACAATCTGGTTTCGTACCCAGAAGGTCAATTTTGGACAACGTGCACTCTGTGGCTAATGCATGCCAGTCCACGGCCTCTGGGGCACTTGAATTTTTTCACGAACAGAAGGCCTATGATAGAGTAAACTGGTAATACCTCAGGGCCTGCCTCCACCAATTCCGCTTGCCCCCTCGTTTCATCAGCTGGTTAATGCTGCTTACATAATCTGCAACAATGGCAGTTCATGGCCCTGGCTTCCTCACGGAAGTAGTCCGCCCTCAAAGGGGCCTACGCCAAGGGGACCCCCTTAGCCCACTCTTATACAACTTTAGCCTTGACCCACTACTTCAAAACGTGAATGCCTGCCTCACTGGGGTCCATGCACCAGTCCAATCCCCAGTCAAGATGATGCCGTTTGCAGATGATTGTGTGGTTGGGGTGTCTAACAATCAAGATGCACGCGCGCTTGAAGCTCTCATCCAGGATTATTCCCAGGTAAGTAATGCTGCACTGAACGCTTCCAAAACCGAAATCATCCTCCTTGGTCAGTATCAAACCTGCTGGTCCACAGCGACCAGTGCCCAGCCCAGCCCATCTGCTCGCACACATGCTCGGCTTCCCTTCTCACCCCACACACCCACACTTGTGCTCCCCTTCGTGCCATGCCTTACCATAGGGCCTGTCCGCCATCTGGGCATATGGGTGGAGGCAAGCGGGTATGCCTCAGCAGTAATGAAAAGTTATATTATAGACAACGTGACAAAGCGCATCGCATTCCTCAGAGCCCGCCCTACTTCCCTTACTGGCAGGGTTGTTTTAGCCAACTCTATGCTCCTCTCCAAAGTCTGGTTTGGAGCCCACGCAATCGCCTTCTCCCCAGGTTTTTTCAAATCTATGTATGCCCTTCTACAAGGGTGGCTATGGTCAGGCCGCCCACCGCCAGTGCAGCTTGAGGTCATGTTTGGCCCTCATCATCATGGTGGCATGGGCCTGCTCGACTTTAAAGCCCAGGCTGCCAAGATCCTGGGCACCTGGATTGCAGCCATCACCGCCCCTACGCTCCCCTCCCAACACTGGTCCCGCGCGGCCCGCTACAATCTCTCCCATGCCCTGGGCCTTAACAATCCATCAAACCCTCACTCCTTGATGAGTATATGGCTTCCCACCCATCGGCCACAGGTCCTCACGGTACTAAAACCCACTACAAACAAATCCTCCTCTCCATGTGGAGCGCTGAGTGGAGAATCAGTATTAATGGACACACATCCTAGAGAGTCCGCCCCTCTCCTCAGTTCACACAGGAGGTTCAGGGGTTACCCATTCAAGATGGCTTGATCCCCACACGGCCCCATGTCCTATCCAGGGTGGACTACCTGGACATGATGGACATCCCTTATTCCCTTGAGACCCAGAAAGACTATTTGGAAATACGCACACCACCCCCTGTTGCAGCCTCAAATCCGTTCCCATGTGTGGCACTGCCTGAGAAGGTGTACCATACAGCTGAGCGCTCTAACACTTTACACTCATCCTGCGTCATGTGTGGCCTGTATGGCACGCTGTTCCACCGCCTGGAGAAGTGCCCTACCTCTAAAGCGATATGGCGCGAAGTTCAACGTCTGTTTGGCCAAGATCAAACACATCCCTTCAGTCTGTCAAGAGATATGTTTTCTATATCCAGGGTATCCCCTCTTCCACCCTCCCTCTGTGCTCTGGTGGTCGAAATCACCATGTGAACTATCCACATGATTGTCTTGGATGCCATCGCAGGCTTCACCCCCACCCTCCCAGAAGCTGTCCACAGATTCTGGTCCCATTTGGTGGACCACTTCCAGGCGTGGATGTTTGGGTACCTCCCACCGCGTCACCATCAGCTGGTCTCCTCCTGGTTCCCAGTTTGGTTCATCAAATCAGACCTTTTCCTCCACACATGATAAATTGTGGTTATGGCCCCTTTACACGTTCCCTCCTCCTCCCCATAGTGGCGTTCCCGCTGGCAACAAGAGATAGCATCGCTTCTCTGGGGTGCCTTCCCTGTTACTAAGTTTAGTTTTCTTTTGTGCCTACATTCAGAAGTGTCCTACCCCTAGTAGGCCTTCCCCACAATAAATTTAAATATACAAGTTCAATCAACAAAGCTGCATCTTATTTGCATACTTTTAAAGATGTTTTTAAGATAGTAGAGTATTAATTGAAGCTTACAATTGCAATATAGCTACAGAGCAAAATAAATGCACAAAAACAGAGTTTTTGAATGAAGCTACAGGTAAAAAATGGATAAAATTCATTTAAATTTATTCATAGAATCAAATAAAAAAAAGTTTTTCTTGGATATATAACCTATTGGTCAAAACATATAAAGCTAAGTTAAATAGTTTACCTAGGAATAAACACTTGGACAGAATTTACTACATTTATTATATATATATTGATATAGTAGTTCAATACAAGTTGCTAAATAATTTAACCATTACATATAACAAAGCAACTAAATCTTCTTACATGTAGAAAACAAAGTCTAATTTATTATACTTTTGTTAAAAACACAAAATTAGAAATTAAGAAAGATAGTGTAAAATAATCATCTGTTATGGTTTAAAGCTAGCAACATTTGATACTATATAGTAAGGCAGGTGTTAATACTAAGGCTCAATCAGTAGAATTAGCATATTAGAGTAAATTGCAGTTACCTGGGACGAGAATCTATATTATGGTTAATATTAGAAAAGGTAAGCTAATAAAATAACCAGCATCTAGAATCAGTTCCAAATTTGTTTCACTGACATCAGAGATACAGAAGCTAAGGTTGTATAAGTAAAAACAAATGCCACGAATTCTGAGTACTCATGCTGCTAATAAAAGAAACCAAGCAAAGTGCTTACATATATATAACAGCACTTATAAATTGAAGGTTAAAATTTTTAACTAAACACTTTAAAAAATTTAGGTCATATATTTGAGATTAAAAACTTTTAAGTATAAGGTTAACTTGATAAATCAAACCTTTTTACATATATATCATTTTTAAGTCTCTCGAGCAAAGTAAAAGTTACCTCAACAGAAAAAACTTTTAGAATAGGATGCAAGAGGATTAAGTAAGCTCACTTCTAAAATAAAACTATATATACAGTTAAAACAATATATAAAGATAATTAAATGGCCTAGCTAAAATCCTTACAAAGTTTAAAAATAAAAGGGTTTAGTAGAATAGTATATTTATCTATTTGAGGTGGGTTACCTTGGGTGTTAATAATGCACCAATAAAGGAGAAATTGAAAATAATGATGAGTGATAAATTACAAGGATAGAATAGTATATTTTAAGAAAAAAAGTTTTGAGAAGATAAACTAAAATTGAGGAGTTCAATATAAAAAATTATCAATTCAAATATAATAAGAAAAGTAAATTTTTTATATAAATTTTAAAATAAGTAAAAAAATAGGATATAGAAGTACTAATTTAAAAGAAATGTAATAAATTGCTGCATAAGCAGTCAATAATAAAATAGCATATATTTTTCAAGTGTTATAAGATTGTACTAACTCAAATAAAAAGGATAGTGGGGGTGGCATCAAAGCATAGTGGTTATAATCACCAACATTTACAGATCATAAGGTTTTTACATACAAATCAACCGGTTAAATGTTTAAAACATAAGGTTAACCATACATGATAAGACAATCTAATCCATAAACGTTGGTAAGTATATCACAGTCCCCCAAAGCTAAAATTGCTTTACCAAATTAATATAGCGATTAGAAAATTTAAAGTAATTAATTGTGGGAGTTTAACAAAATAGACCAATAAGCTAGTTATTTTAAGTGGGCTATCTGGTTGATAACACACTGACCAATAGGGTAATGGGGAAATTGCATTCAAAGGGAAAGGAGAATATGTATTTATACCAGATGGCTATAAACCTTATTTAGCTCTCTAAATCAAAACCCTACTCGCTCTTTACTTCCTAAGCCCTAACTTTTGCTAAAATAAACTAGTTTTATACTTAGTGGTATATATCCTAACCCTAATAATATTTTTTTCTTCTAGTAATCTATATATAAAAGAGAAATACCACTGACTGATTGACCTATAACAAAATCTTTAAGAGATATCAACCTAAAAACTTGAAAATTGGCATATAGGCTCCTTATGTGATTTAGGTATCACTAAGGAAGAATTTTTAATTTTCATACTAAAATAAAGTGTTTTATATACAAGTAGTGAAAACCCTAAATATACTCTGATGGTATTCACTATATTGTTATGGCTGAGCAGTTTAAATTTGTTTTTTTGATATTTTATATGGTTTTGTTAAGTGGTTAGTGGTCATTTGGCTAATTTTATTTATTTGGCTAAGGTCGACCAGGGGACAAGCACTTCTGATATAGTAAAAAAACTAATGAAATTTGACAATTAAAGACACCCCAGAAGGTTCAAGGCCCCTCTTGTTGTCTCCAGGATCACCAAGATTAGGACGGTAGGGAAGGGGAGTTATGCTGGCTTATTAATGGATGCAGCATGTGTGAAGGAAAGGATCAACTTTTAGGAACCATATGGGAAACCATGTGTTGATTGTCCTTCTGTTATGGGGGGTTATGTGTCCAAACAGCCATGCTTGGAAATGTTCCAATATATGGCTGTGGAAACGATGAATGGCTTCTTGTATTGTTGGCGCTGTTCCTGTGAACAATTCCAGTACCATTGTATGTATCATCCATAGTGCCATTGCTATTATTAACGCCCTGAGGGATGGGTGGATAGGAGAGTCCATGTTTATAGTGAACATGTTCCTTGCTAGGCTGAATGGATGTCCGTTTTCTTGGCAGAAAAGGCGCATGGCCTCTTTCCATACCTCCACTGATGTTGGGCATTGTTCTAAACGGTGGACTAGGCTTCCATACTGACCACATATTTCACATGAGGTGTGATTGGCGTTTGACCATTCAGCTGTTTGGTATACTCTCCTCATGCATCCTCATACATGTGCTCTTATCCTGGGTTGGAGTAGAGGGTCATGTGTGTATCTCCATACTCTTCTTTAAGTCTCCAGGTTATAGGGTATGTCCATATGGTCAAGGGAATCTATCCTGGCTATGGTACTTGGTCTTTTGCTTATTATATTGTCTGTGACTATTTGATCATTGATCTCCTATCTGTGAGTTATCCTTGGGCATCCTCAGTGACTGGTCTGGCCATTTATGTGAATCCGCCATGTCATCTTCTCATTACTAGGAGTATTCATTTGAAATGTGCAGGAGTGACGTGTGGTCCTGCAGCTGTGGGATGGGATGCCAAATACTTGATTAATGTGTTTAGGTGATCTGGGTTTCTTAATTGTAGTGCACGTGTGAAGTTATATCTTGCTGTTCTGGCCCAGTGTGTATCTGGAAGATCTGGGCTAGTCACCTGAGCTATCCAGGATCCCAGTATATGGGTTGCTTGCTCTACGTAATTAGTAGGCCCCATACCTCCATTCCTTCTAGAGCAAAATAGGGTTTTGAGGCGTACAGCGGGGTTGTGGTTGGACCAAAGCCATCCTTGTAATAGGGCGTGGACTGTGTTAAGGAAAGATGGTGAGAAAGCGATTGCTTGGGCTGTGAATTATATGATGATAGAATCATAGTGTTGGCTACCGTGACCCTTCCTGTTAGACCTGTTTGGTGTCCATTTAAGGAGGCAATGTGTTTTGTTATTTTGTCCAATAATTGATTTTCCATCATGGAGTTAGCGTAACCTCCTGTTTCCAACCATACTCCCAATTGACGAAAAGGGTAAGCTGTTGGCTTGGTGATGAATGGAAGTTTCAGTGAAGTCATTGCTAATTTTCGCCTCCTATGTCTGGTCAGGAGTCTTGATGTTGTACTAGCTTGTTGGCCCTGTGTAGATGGCATCCAATGGGTCTGATATTTCCCCAGGAGTATAATTTCCGTTTTCTCAATGTTAAGTGATGCGTTACTTATGGCTGAATAGTCTTGTATTATCTTCTCAATCCTGCAAGCGTCCTGATGTTAGATATACCACTACACAATCATCAGTGAAGGCCATCATTTTGACTGGTGGTTAGCCCTTGACGTTAATTCCTTTGAGCAGAGTGTTTGTATTTCGGATTAGAGGGTCTAAGCTAAAGTTGTAGAGTAGAGGGCTTAAGGGGTCACCTTGTTTTATTCCTCTCTGTGGGATAACTGGGTTGGTTAAGAGGCCTGCTCCCCACACAGCCATGGTTGCAGACTCTGTAAATAACATTACCCAGTTTATAAATCTATTTGGAAGCTTGAATTTTTGAAGGAAGGCCCTAAGATACAAAGTGCATTCAAAAAGTTCTGGGACTAACGTTTTAAAGACACAACTTTACAAATAAATAAACTTTCTTATATCATAATTTAACATACAACCTTTCCCTCCCTATACATATTTATATTGCTAAAACAAATATTAAAAGGTATGCACATAGTTCCTATTTTGTATAACCATGTTTAAACTAGCTGTCACATTCTTCTGAATTGTCTCTACTTTATCAAAATGATGAACCTTCAGTGCCACCTTCAGATTAGAGAACAGAAAGAAGTCAGACAGAGCCAAATCTGGTGAATAGGGTGGATAATCATAATCTGAAGGTGGCACCGAAGGTTCATCCTTTTGATAAAGTAGAGACAATTCAGAAGAATGTGACAGCTGGTTTAAACATGGCTATACAAAATAGGAACTATGTGCATACCTTTAAACGATTTTTTAGCAATATAAATATGTATAGGGAGGGAAAGGTTGTATGTTAAATTATGATATAAGAAAGTTTATTTATTTGTAAAGTTGTGTCTTTAAAACGTCAGTCCCAGAACTTTTTGAATGCACTGTGTAGGTCCAGTTCACCCTGTCAAATGCCTTTTGTTGGTCTAAAAAGACAATTGCTCCAGAGGTTTTGTACTGGCAGACATTTGCAACTGTGTGGATGTTATCCCATATGGATCTTCTTGGAACAAATCCATATTGTGATGGGGATATTGCATCAGTCGCAATTTCTCCTAGTCGTTTAGCCATAACTTTTGTGAAAATTTTTGTATCTGTGTTGGTTGGGGAAATTGGGCGCCAGTTGGATAGGTCTAATCTGTCTCCTTTTTTGAATAAAGTGACAGTGTAAGCTTCTTTGCCTCCAGGTAGGAGGCATGTTTCCATAATACACTTGTTCATTGAAGCTAGAAACATGTTAGAGATGTTAGTAATATATTCTATATAAAATGTCATTGGGAATCCCATCAGGTCCAAGGAATTTCCCTCTTGGTGCACAGCGTACTACTTACCATAATGTCTCGCGCAATATTTTTATATTATTTAACTGAGGTAAGCTGACCAGGGGATGGACATTACCAAACTAAAACTAAAATCATAATAAAAAAATGATTCAAATGAAACGCCCAAAATGGACAGATCGATTGAATTATACCTAACAAAATATCCAACCAGGTGGGTAGTGAATACTGCTATCCCTTTATGGTGGATGGGGAGGGGGATTGGGGGGCTCATCTTCAGCTACATCCATCTCATTCCAGAGTAGGGTGCATGTTAAGGCAGATAATAAGGGTGTGGGGGCATCAGCAATATGGGGTTCGATATCCTTGATGACTGGAACTTCCAAATAGTTGCCAGCCATCATTATACCAACGATGTATTCACCCAAAGCATCTTCAGCTTTGAGGCGGGCGTCTGGGATTTAATGGATGTGGCAATGTTGGTTAGGGTTATTTTTGCTTTTGGATTCCGTCTAATGTTACCACGTTCTGGATGGCTTCAGTGACATTTTTGTGTAAAGTTTTCATGTTGATCTTACTGGAAACTTTTCTTTCTCGTTGCAAACACTTTTGCAACCCATTCAATTCAAGACTAAATCTAGTTTGATAATCTCATAGAGGGGATTAGTCTGCGCCTATGTCTGGGAGCAGTTGGGCAAGCAAGGCAAGAGGAGCAGGCAGAAGGCCCACGGCCTCTAACGTTTGAAAACGCCCCGGAGAATCTGGCAGAATAGAAAAAAATCTAAAAAAACTGGTGGTCACAATTTCCCCGGAGATACTTGCGTGGCAAGCACGATGCAACCAGTACATCAACACGCCACATTCCCAGCCACTTTTGTCGGTGGAATTTGGAGTCCGTGTGTATCTGGACATCAAAAAATGGCCCTATGGGAAAAATTTTGTGAAGATGTACACAAAATTTTTCTGACCGCAGTGTACGTTGCACCTCACTCCATGTTGCGCGGTTGGCTGGACCTAGGTTTTGTAAGCAAAATAGCAGCAGATGAGGCTGCAGCGGTGCGCATAGTGGTCGACCTCTCCCCGAAGGGCAATGGGTCATTGAAACTAAATGCACCAGATAGACAAAATCAAACCAAATTTTCCTCACATTTGACTTTTTGCCTACTACGGTAAAACGTGACATTTTGGAGCAACACCTGAAAGATGGTCTCGCCATATATGGCAAAATACAATTTTTCAAAATGCAAAATTTCACACTGATGCCACACCTGTGCACCGGCAAAGCCATTGCAGTTCTGACCCCAACTGAGGAGATCGCGAAGGACCTAACCCAGATCCCGCACTCCACCTTTATTGACATCACAGGGCACACCACCCACCCATTCCAGGTAACCATGGACAGCGCGCCCCTCATTTGCACCCACTGTGATGCATTTGGCCATAAGGCACATGCATGCCCCATCAAAGAGGGCGTTACATTCCAAGAGCACCCCTCGGCGGCCATGGCCAGTGGAGAGGTGCACTACGAACCAACCGCAAGCACCAAAGAGGCTTTCCTGTGGGGAGCACAAGGCTGCTACCTATTGGTAAAGCCCATCTCCCCACAGGAGCGGAAGAAGGCCAAGCAGGCCCATAGGACCGCGGCCAAGGAAGCGGCCAAGGTCACCACCACCATCCCACACTCACAACGCCAGGAGGACATGGAGACCTTCGCGGCGGAAGCAACTCAGAAATCCATCACCTAATCAGATTGGGAGGCCCAAGCCAAATGGGCCACTCAATCCGAGGATCCAATGGGAGATTCGATCTTACCCAATTGCTGCACCCAAGCCCCGGTTGAAACTGACTTGGGACCTATCCCAACCAAAAATATTTTTTTGCCCCACTCGACGGTGCACCAAACTTATCCGCACCACAAAAAATTCGTCCAACGTCGGGAAAACAAAAAGTGAAGGCCAAAGCCAATGCAACTCTTTCCACAAAAATTAACAAAAACCCTGATAGTGTTGCTGCTAATACCCGCGCTGCTGTGAAAGCCCGTGGGGACCTGGAAGAGGCTGGTGGGCCAGGGGGCCCACCCTCACACCTAAGGTGCGATAGGGAACCTTCACTCTAGGGATGCTGAATATCGCTGGACTCAAGGCCTCCCCATCCTGGGCTAGGAAACTGAGTTTTTTACAAAATAATTTACCCGTGGATATCCTGGCCATCCAGGAAACCCACTGTCCACGAGGTTCCAAGGATACTTGGAAAACAATGCTCCTACCATCCCTATCCTTTTGGTCAAAGCACTGTCAGGTGCTAATTTGGAAAAACAATTTTTTCAAATTTACATCTTCAGAAACATTCCTAAATGACCGAGTGCTCGTTGTCACCTTCTCATGGGCTGATGTTGCACACACAATTGTCAACATTTATGCCCCAAACGGTGCACAAGAGCGTCGGGAATTTTTCTCATCAGTCAAATCCCTCCCGTTACCCCCCAATTCTTTCCTAATTGGTGACATGAACTGTTGGCTAACCTCACCAACGGACTGGTGGCTGCCCTCACCCCACGCCCCACAGGGTCACGTAGAACTACGCATTCTAAAAGCCACCCTTGGGTTAATGGATGCGCTGCTGTGACATGCCCCACTGCTCAAAAACATGACGCGTCCCCACGTCCAGAACAGCCAATTAAGGTCCATGACCCGCATTGACCTTATTCTAGCGCTGGCGAAATTCCAACCCCACATCTCCCACTTCAAAACAACCAAAATGGAATTCTCCGACCACTGACTGGTCTCAATAACATACCACTTACCCGTCACAGTTGCAAAGACCCCACATTGGTGCAAAATCCACCCCCAGAGCTTGCGTCGCCAGGATTTTCCACGTGGGTGGAATAGGCAACTTTAGATAAAACGTTTGTTGCACCGTTTTGCATGGACCCCATTTCCACATGGGCAACTTTCAAAGAAGACACCATCCACCACTATCACCATCTCTCATCCAGATGCTCACAAGCCACATCAGCGGTTATATCACGTGCGCTGGCAGAATTGGCCCACTTGGAGTCCAACATTCCAGCCTCAGGATATAGCCCTGCATGGGGCCAGAAGTGGGCGGAGGCAGCAGCCCACCTCAACGCACTTGAAAGGCAACACAAACATTGGGTTTGTGTCCAATACAGGGCCACACGCATCACTAAAGGCAACAAGTGCACTGCATACTTATTCAAAAAAAATTTTGCACCACTCCAGAGCGTGGCCTGCACACAGGTGTGAAGATCGGATAATTCTATTGTGGACACTGGCTGAAGTGGCAATCAAAATGCAAAGATATTACTCCAAGTTATACCAAGCTGAACCAATTCAGCCAGCCGAAATGGCGGAATTTCTCGACAGAGCTCATATCCGCACTGTTTTCAGATACCTGGAAATAATGAATTTAATTACTCTGAACGAATTATGGACTACCATTCGCGGTGCGCGTACAAAAATGCCCAGGCCCAGATGGCACTCCATATGAGTTCTACAAAAAATATTTTAAATATATATCCCCATTGCTGCTAGCCGCACTCAACCAAAGCCTGTTGGAAACGCGCCTCCTACCAGGAGGACATGAGGCTTTTACAGTCACACTCTTCAAGAAAGGGGATAGGCTAGACTTAGCCAACTGGCGCCCCATTTCTCTAACAAATACAAACACCAAAATTTTAACAAAAATCATGGCTAACCGTTTAGGGACTGTAGCATCTGCCACCATCTCTCCAGAACAATTCAGTTTCATCCCCAGAAGGTCGATTTGGGATAACGTGCACTCTGTGGCTAATGTGTGTCAGTCCACAGCCTCTGGGGCACTTGTATTCTTGGACCAACAAAAGGCCTATGATAGATTAAACTGGGAATACCTTAGGGCCTGCCTCCAACAATTCCACCTACCTCCCCGCTTCATTAACTGGGTGATGCTACTCACGGAATCTGCAACAATGGCTGTGCGCGGCCCAGGTTTCCTAACAGAAGTAGTCCATCCTCAAAGGGGCCTGCGACAAGGGGACCCCTGAGCCCACTCTTATACAACTTCAGCCTTGACCCACTACTGCGAAATGTAAATGCCCAACTCACTGGGGTCCATGTGCCAGGCCAAACCCCAGTCAAGATGATGGCATTTGCAGATGATTGCGTGGTGGGGGTGTCTAATAACAAAGATGCACGCGCGCTTGAAGCCCTCATCCAGGAATATTCTCGGGTAAGCAACGCGGCACTGAACGCCTCCAAAACTGAAATCATCCTCCTTGGTCGGTTTCAGAACTGCTGGGCCCCAGCAAGTAGTTCCCAACCCAGCCCAGCTGCTCGCCAAGTCCACGCCTTACTAACTCAAAACACACCGCTCCACTGGTGCTCCCCTTTGTGCCGCGACCTACCATAGGACCGGTATGCCATCTGGGCGTGTGGTTGGAGGCAGGAGGATACGCGTCAGCAGTAATGGAGGGCCATATACTGGACAACGTGACGAAGCGAATCGCCTCTCTCAGAGCCCACCCTACTACCCTCACTAGCAGGGTTGTTCTTGCAACTCTATGCTCCTATCCAAAGTCTGGTTTGGAGCCCATGCCATCCCCTTCTCCCCAAGCTTCTTCAAATCCCTGTATGCTTTGCTACAAGGTTGGCTTTGGTCAGGCCGCCCTCCACCAGTACAGCTAGAGGTCATGTTTGGCCCTCATCATCATGGTGGCATGGGCCTACTTGACTTCAAAGCCCATGCCGCCAAGATCATAGGCACCTGGATTGTGGCCGTCACTGCTCCTACACTCCCAACCCAACACTGGTCCCGCGCGGCCCGCTCCAACTTCTCCCGAGCTTTGGGCCTCAACAATCCATCAAACCCCCACTCCCTGATGAAATACCTCGCATCACACACATCAGCCACAGGTCCTCACGGGACCAAAACCCACTACAAACGAATCCTACTTTCCATGCGAAGCGCAGAGTGGAGAATTCGTATTAGTGGACATACAACCCGAAGAGGCCGCCCCTCTCCTCAGTTCACACAAGAGGTACAGGGGCTACCCATCCATGATGGCGTGATCCCCATTCGACCCCAAGTCCTATCCAGGGTGGACTACCTGGACATGATGGACATCCCTTATTCCACTGAGACCCAAAAGACTATCTGGAAATATGCACACCATCCTCTGTTGCAGCCTCAAGTCCGCTCCCATGTGTGGCGCTGCCTGAGGCGGGTGTATCATACAGCTGAGCGCTCTAATGCTTTACATTCATCCTGTGTCGTGTGTGGCCAGTATGGAACGCTGTTTCACAGCCTGGAGAAGTGCCCCACCTCTAAAGTAATATGGCGCGAAGTCCAACGTCTGCTAGGCCAGGATCAAACACATCCCTTCAGTCTGTCAAGAGATATGTTTGCTTCATCAATGGCCTCCCCCTCCCACCCTCCCTTCGTGCTCTGGTGGTTGCAATCGCCATGTGGACTATCCACACGATTGTCTTGGATGCCATCGCCGGATCCATCCCCACCCTCCCTGAAGCTGTCCACAGATTCCGGTCTCATTTGGTGAATCACTTTCAAGCGTGGATGTTTGGATATCTCCCACCACGTCGCCGGCAGCTGGTCTCCTCCTGGTTCCCAGTCTGGTTCATCAAATCAGACCCCTTCCTCCACACGTGCTCAATAGTGGCTACGCCCCCTACACACGTTCCCTCCCCCTTCCCATAAGTGGCGTTCCCGCTGGCAACAAGAGATAGCATCGCTTCTCTGGGGTGCCTCACCTGGTACTAAGTTTTGTCTCGTCTGAGTCATATTTGGAAGTGTCCGTCCCATGGTCAGCCTTCCCCGCAATAAATTTAAAATTCATGTTGATCTTACTTTGTGCAGTAAGATTTATGGGGATGACGGGAGGTGGAAATCCTCCTGAGAGCGCAGCCACATATTTGGCGGCAGCTTTTTGAATTGGACGGCAATCTGGTGTGGCGGCAGCTTCTACTGCAAGCTGGTAGTTACTGTAGAACGGTTTGGCGTTAGGTTGTGGGACATATTTTTGAGGTGGGAATTTTGCATCCCATTCTGCATTACAGAGATGCTTAAGTTGCAGCATCAGTTCTTCAATGACGTTCACCTGATTTGTCAATTTCATCCAATAATTCCCATGGATTTTGGTTGAATTGGATTGGGGAATCAGCGTATGGTTGAGGTTAGTTCAATTCATTTGTGGATGCATGGGATCAAACTGGGATCCAATCTGATGTTTTGGTAGATGAATTATTTGTGGCATTGGGGCAGGGTGGGTGCTGAAAGGTGGCTGTAGGTGCAGCTGCAGCATCAGGCTTTGTAGGAGGGGAAGGTAGGATTGTACCCCATTTCAGAGTTGGCGAGGGGTGGGTGGCAGATTGGTGGGCATCAAGCAAGCTTTTGGCTTCAGCAGAAGTTCCTGAGTATGGGCATTTACGTTTTGAGTGGTCTAACTCAAAACAGGATGGATAAATCGTCTGTCTGCCCTCAACGCGGGCCCAAAACGGTTGGTTGGGGGCAGATGGGATGGTGGCACAAGGGGGAATTGCCAAAGAAATTTTCATAAATTTAGGGCTGATCGTGGCATATGCTCAAGGCCCAGTGAGGCGTGTGGCACCATTTTGGGACCACAAATTGTAAGATGGGGTTGGAGCTATAGGCTGCCAAAAGCTTCCATCAGCTCCTGGTGGAGCACTTCAGGAGGGAAGTGGGTGGGCAAACCCGCGAACTGGGATACTAAGGTGGTGTCCGTTGGGAGCCAGGTCCAAGTTGTTGGGAAGGGAATATTGTTGAAAATTAATGGCACCATTGCCACATTGGCCTTGGCTTCACAGGAAGATAAGATCAAAGTACCCCTTATAGGGGTGGAAGTCAATAAAACAGGCTGGTTTCATCACCGCCTGAGCCATTTTGATAGTGGCTTGGTTGTTGTAGGGGAAGAATTTCCCATATTTGACCCTAAGGCCAAAACGCATGTTGCTCCAGGGGAGCACCAGGGTCAGCGGGGCACCGCTTGGGTTTGGGTGAGATGGGCATCGAGATCCTTGGGAGGAATGAATTGTCCCAAGGTTTTGGATTGACTGGGTGAGCCAGTCTGAGCGCGTTTTCCTGTTGGACAGAAAACGGAGGGGGTTTTGCCACTGCCCCATGCTGGGACAGTCAGTGGGGGATCTGACAACATCAGAGCAAGACTTTGGTGTGTGATTAAGTGTTTGCTTTTAATTTACCAAAATTAATTTGCTTAGAAAGTTATGCCAAGCAGAGAGAGATTTCCTCTTGCAATATTAGGTTAATTAAATTGTTATTTTGAACTGCAGTGTCAATATGTGCACTTCTAAGGAATTTTTCAATTTTTTCTGGTTTGATGGCTCAGATTTATACAATTTTGTATAAAACCTGTGCACTTCAGTTGTAACTTCTTCAGGTGTTTCTGTTATGGATTTGTCCAGTTGATAGACCTGTGTACAAGCTATTGTATTTTTCCTGGCGTGGAATCGGCAGAAAAAGTAGCTTGAGCAAGTTTCTCTGTCTCTTATGTTTTTGCCTTTATATTGGACTCCAACTCAGTGTTGGTGTTTGTGGATCAGGGTGTTTAGCTGAGCAGAAACCTCAGCCCATTTGCGACCCCATCCATGGCTGTATCCCATTCTTGGTATGTTGTTTTCTAGATAATCAATTTCAGCCAATTTGTGTTTGATAATGGCTGAAACTGCCCTGTGTCTTCAAGACAATGTGTGTTTAATTTGTTGGGTTGTTAATTTTTTGAAGTTTTCCCCAGTGGTTAGTGGGTCTGAGCAAAAAGGTGTTTGAAAATCCTGGGTTGAGGATACTTCATCCATCCAGGATTGAAATTCCAAGTCAGATAAACTTTCTGGGCGTATTCTGCACCCTCTGGGTGCTTGGGTACTTGGTTCCACCAGATTGTAGGACACTTGAACAAGCCTATGTTTGGAAAATTTGATTTTTGCAGTTTTAAATTTTTGAATTTGGTGACAGAAAATTATTGGTACAAGTATTAGGTCTATCCTTGACATAGAGACAAGTGTACCATTTTGAACATGTGGGCGTGTCATATTTTGTAGCAGGGATTGCCTTTTTGGCAGTGGATCATATAAGTCCCAGGGTGGCCTTTAGTACTCGGAGTTCCACTTGCCCTTGTGGTATCTCCATTGTATATGGCCATCAGTCCATCTCTGGGTTAATCCAGAAGTTCATGTCTCCCATAATAAAAGTATTTGCTGGTAGATTTAGTTGTGTTAGGGCTGTCGAGAAATTCTCTTTGGTCATGTGCACAATTCAGGGTGTATACACTGGCTATTGTGTGCACTTCAGTGTGCCATGAGAAGGTTATGGCAAGTATGCAGCCATTCAGAAATGAGTTTTTATTAATAAATTTAAAGTTTTGGTTTTCATGTACTATCACCCCACAGTGGAGCAACCAAAACAATATTGTTGGGAGGAGCATTTTTCCCATGCCTCCTCCTCTCCCTGTGGACAGTGGGTTTCCTGCACCACCAGGATATACACAGGTGGGTTTCATAGAAGACTCAACTTCTTGGCCTGGGATGTTAAGTCCATGAGTCCCACTATGTTCAGCGTCTCTATCTCTACTGAGACGCCCAATGCACCTCAGGAGCAGTTAGCAAGGCCTCCCAGCCCTACTCCCTCGCTCACATTGCTCTCCACTGCACCTCTGCTGTGGAAAGCATAACCATGAGTAGGAGGTGGGGTATATTCTGCCCCTTTCATCGCCACAATTTTATATCCTCTCTTGGATTTGCTTGGTCTCAATATGTTATTATGGTGCACTTGTGGGTTTTTATTGGCCACATTACTTTTTTGCGCATTCATTTGTTGATTTTCCTTCCCAATTGGGTTAAATTTCACAATTTCTGGGGGTGCACTGAACCCCAATTTTTCTGCATTCATTTCTGAATTGGGTTCTGCCAAATTTGAACTGGTTGGATTGGGTGTATGGTTTTCTGCGGGATCTGATTGGTTCATGGACTCAAATTCCTCCATGTCTTCCCGGATCTGCTCCAGTGATATAGTTGATTCTGCAGAGGCCTTTGCCTTGGCCGCGGCCATCTTACAAGCTTTTTTGGTCATTTTTTATTCTTTTGGGGAAATAGGGTCAATTACTTTATATTGCCCATGTTCTACCCAGTTGAAAGCTTGTGTAGTATCCATGATATTGGCATACTCTGAGTCATCTTTGTCCATTTCCTCCTCACAGAATTCCATTTCTCTCAGGACTTCTTTTATGGGGCAAGCATGTATCTTGTGCCCAAAGGCCTGGCAGTGGTTGCAAATAGGGGGTGCGCTTTCCACTGTTGCGCAGAACAGCTGGGATTTTTTCCCATCAATTGTGAAGGATGCTATATGGGGTATTTTTGTAAGATCCTCTACTACATCTTGGTTCAGTGACATTTATTGCTAGTGCCTTCCCTATGCTAGGGTCAGCATCAACTGGAAGCGTTGCATTTCAAATTGTTTAATTCTTCAGTAGGCTTCCAAGCCTTCTTGGAGATATCATTTAACTACTGTGCGCGACAGTGTGGTCAGAAGATAGTCAAAAATTATGAAAATATCTTTGGATTCAGTCCAACAGGTGCGTTTGGTTGGTACTAATTGCTGTCCATTGGGAAGGTCAGGTATCATTCTGACCTTCGCTGCTTTGTTCACTTCTTCCACAGTTTTGAACCCAAGATCTACCCAACCTCTGTGGATAGTATGGGTTATTAAGTATACCATGTGTGGGAAAAATTTTGTTGGGCTTTGCCAAACTTTTCCCACATTGTTGGTGTTTCTACACCCAGGAAAACTCATATCCCATGTTCCACCAAAGACAGTGGTTGCAATTGGGATACTTCCAAATAGCTGCAGTATTTTACCAAAAAATTGATGAAACCTGCGGGAGGCGCCACCTTGGGTTTTTTATTTTTGCATAGATTTTTGTTTGTACCTGTGCGCTTGGTACCTTTAGGTGGTGCAGGTCTGGGTCCGCTGCCCTTTACCACGTTCACTTAGCTCTTTACCTTATTGTTCATACTTATATCGCCTGGTGTTGATTATCAAATTATGCTGTTTTGATTGATATGAATTACTAAAAGTGATAGTAATTTGAAAGAAAAAGTTGTCATTTGGCTAATTAGTAAGTTAATTTAAAACTAGACTTAGAATCAAAAGCCCAAATAAATTTACAAATACTTCCTCTAACATTATTGGCTCATCTTTTGGCTCTAAACTTAAATTTAAAAAGGGTTGGTTGTTCAAATCCTAGTGCACTCACTTATTTAATCACTTTTTTTCATTTGATTTAAATCTATATAGCTGTTTATTCAAGATAAGCTGACCAGGGGACAGATATCACTAAAAAAGAGAATAATAAAAAGTACCTTTTTATTTTAATTAAAAAAGTCACACTTTTTATAATTTTTCTAATAGATTATTGTATTGACATAGAAGATACATAAATATGCCAAAATTCAAAGCTTTAGCTAGCCTGGAAGGTAAACTTGAAAATTTTGAATCAACCAAATATCAAACTGCTCAGCCATAATGATATACCAAATACCATGAAAATATAAAGCATTTTCACTTCTTACATATAAACATTTTTATTTTATTATAAAATTAAAAATCTGGCTTTGAGGGGGAGGATACCCCAGTGGTAAAATAAGGGACCTCTACCGCTGCCTCCCTGAGTTCACTTCTGATACAAGAACTTTGGGTAGGGGACAATTATGACTGTGTTGGCGTTGTGCACCAATGCCCCAAACTGAGATAGCAAATAGCAAAGACGGTCCATGGAGTTCCTGGCCTATCATATGCCATGCATGGAGGTTTTCCGGATTTTAGTCCTACTTTCCCATTCATTTGATTTCCCATTAATTGGTGCGGTATAATCCCAGGTCAGCCCACCTCAAATAAAATAAAAATATGGCTTTAGGTTCATATAGACCCCTTCCCATCCACTTAAATCCAAATTTTCAAGACTATATCCTGTAAGTTTGACTGGGCATCATGTACACATACACACTTACTTTACTATTTTATAGATAAAAGTGATTATGCCAGGATTTGAACAACTGTCCTTTTTAACTGACTAAAAAAGGAGAAGGTTATCAATTTGACCTGTATTTATATTTTTTCTATGTTTGTTCATGCATAACTGAAAATAGTGGACCAATTTGGATGATTATCTTCAAAAATAGAGGATGCTCCAACTTAGGTCCCAATTTACTTTTGTAAGTATTGGTCAGGCAGATGCCCATTAATTTAGTAAGTATATCAGAATGGGCTCAGAAGCAATGGATACGTGTGGGACTAATACAACTCTGGATAAACTTAATTCCAACATTGGTGAAGTGATAGCTTTGAAGCACTTTTGTTATGTCCTATGGATGGGGTATGTTCAAAATCCAGACAGTATGAGATCAAAGCAAGATGAGTTTAAATCGTTATAGATGGCTATTGTTTTTGCATAATTTGACCAATAAACTTATCTAAAAATTGATAAAATGAATTATTTTAGATAGCAATCAAAAAATTTAACATAGATTGACTCATAAAAGCAATAAAATCTAATAAAATGAATTACTATAGATGGTGATCAGTAAATTTAGCATATGTTTAAATTTAAATTTAAATTTTCTGCGGGGAAGGCCGACCATGGGATGAACACTTCCGAATATGACTCAGACGAGACAAAACTTAGTACCAGGTGAGGCACCCCAGAGAAGCGATGCTATCTCTTGTTGCCAGCGGGAACGCCACTTATGGGAAGGGGAGGGAACGTGTGTAGGGGGCGTAGCCACTATTGAGCACGTGTGGAGGAAGGGGTCTGATTTGATGAACCAGACTGGGAACCAGGAGGAGACCAGCTGCCAGCGACGTGGTGGGAGATATCCAAACATCCACGCTTAAAAGTGATCCACCAAATGAGACCAGAATCTGTGGACAGCTTCAGGGAGGGTGGGGATGGATCCGGCGATGGCATCTAAGACAATCGTGTGGATAGTCCACATGGCGATTGCAACCACCAGAGCACGAAGGGAGGGTGGGAGGGGGAGGCCATTGATGAAGCAAACATATCTCTTGACAGACTGAAGGGATGTGTTTGATCCTGGCCTAGCAGACGTTGGACTTCGCGCCATATTACTTTAGAGGTGGGGCACTTCTCCAGGCGGTGAAACAGCGTTCCATACTGGCCACACACGACACAGGATGAGTGTAAAGCATTAGAGCGCTCAGCTGCACGATACACCCGCCTCAGGCAGCGCCACACATGGGAGCGGACTTGAGGCTGCAACAGAGGATGGTGTGTGCGTATTTCCAGATAGTCTTTTGGGTCTCAGTGGAATAAGGGATGTCCATCATGTCCAGGTAGTCCACCCTGGATAGGACTTGGGGTCGAATGGGGATCACGCCATCATGGATGGGTAGCCCCTGTACCTCTTGTGTGAACTGAGGAGAGGGGCGGCCTCTTCGGGTTGTATGTTCACTAATACGAATTCTCCACTCTGCGCTTCGCATGGAGAGTAGGATTCGTTTGTAGTGGGTTTTGGTCCCGTGAGGACCTGTGGCTGATGTGTGTGATGCGAGGTATTTCATCAGGGAGTGGGGGTTTGATGGATTGTTGAGGCCCAAGGCTCGGGAGAAGTTGGAGCGGGCCGCGCGGGACCAGTGTTGGGATGGGAGTGTAGGAGCAGTGACGGCCGCAATCCAGGTGCCTAGGATCTTGGCGGCATGGGCTTTGAAGTCAAGTAGGCCCATGCCACCATGATGATGAGGGCCAAACATGACCTCTAGCTGTACTGGTGGAGGGCGGCCTGACCAAAGCCAACCTTGTAGCAAAGCATACAGGGATTTGAAGAAGCTTGGGGAGAAGGGGATGGCATGGGCTCCAAACCAGACTTTTAATAGGAGCATAGAGTTGCAAGAACAACCCTGCTAGTGAGGGTAGTAGGGTGGGCTCTGAGAGAGGCGATTCGCTTCGTCACGTTGTCCAGTATATGGCACTCCATTACTGCTGACGCGTATCCTCCTGCTTCCAACCACACGCCCAGATGGTGTACCGGTCCTATGGTAGGTTGCAGCACAAAGGGGAGCACCAGTGGAGCGGTGTGTTTTGAGTTAGTAAAGTGTGGACTTGGGCGAGCAGATGGGCTGGGTTGGGAACTACTTGCTGGGGCCCAGCAGTTCTAAAACCGACCAAGGAGGATGATTTCGGTTTTGGAGGCGTTCAGTGCCGCGTTGCTTACCCGGGAATATTCCTGGATGAGGGCTTCAAGCGCGCGTGCATCTTTGTTATTAGACACCCCTACCATGCAATCATCTGCAAATGCCATCTCTTGACTGGGGTTTGGCCTGGCACATGGACCCCAGTGAGTTGGGCATTCACATTTCGCAGTAGTGGGTCAAGGCTGAAGTTGTATAAGAGTGGGCTCAGGGGGTCCCCTTGTCGCAGGCCCCTTTGAGGATGGACTACTTCTGTTAGGAAACCTGGGCCACGCACAGCCATTGTTGCAGATTCCATGAGCAGCATCACCCAGTTAATGAAGCGGGGAGGTAGGCGGAATTGTTGGAGGCAGGCCCTAAGGTATTCCCTGTTTACTCTATCATAGGCCTTTTGTTGGTCCAAGAATACAAGTGCCCCAGAGGCTGTGGACTGACACACATTAGCCACAGAGTGCACATTATCCCAAATCGACCTTCTGGGGATGAAACCAAATTATTCTGGAGAGATGCTGGCAGATGCTATAGTCCCTAAACGGTTAGCCATGATTTTTGTTAAAATTTTGGTGTCTGTGTTTGTTAGAAAAATGGGGCGCCAGTTGGCTAAGTCTAGCCTATCCCCTTTCTTGAAGAGTGTGACTGTAAAGGCCTCATGTCCTCCTGGTAGGAGGCGCATTTCCAACAGGCTTTGGTTGAGTGAGGCTAGCAGCAAAGGGATATATATTTAAAATATTTTTTGTAGAACTCATATGAAATACCATCTGGGCCTGGGCATTTTCAGTTTGTAGCACCGCGAATGGTAGTCCATAAAAGTGTTCGGAGTAATTAAATTCATTATTTCCGGGTATCAGAAAACAGTGCGGATATGAGCTCTGTCGAGAAATTCCGCCATTTTGGCTGGCTGAATTGGTTCAGCTCGGTATAACTCGGAGTAATATCTTTGCATTTTGATTGCCACTTCAGCCGGTGTCCACAATAGAATTATCCAATCTTCACACCTGTGTGCAGGCCACGCTCTGGCGTGGTGCAAAAAAATTTTTGAAGAAGTATGCGGTGCACTTGTCACCTTTAGTGATGCGTGTGGCCCTGTATTGGACACAAACCTGATGTTTGTGTTGCCTTTCAAGTGCGTTGAGGTGGGCTGCTGCCTCCGCCCACTTCTGGCCCCATGCAGGGCTATATCCTGAGGCTGGAATGTTGGACTCCAAGTGGGCCAATTCTGCCAGCGCATGCAATATAACCGCCGATGTGGCTCGTGAGCATCTGGATGAGAAATGGTGATAGTGGCGGATGGTGTCTTCTTTGAAAGTTGCCCATGTGGAAATGGGGTCCACGCAAAACGGTGCAACAAACAATTTTGCCAAAGTTGCATCTTCCACCCACGTGGTTAAATCCTGGCGACGCAAGCTCTGGGGGGCGGATTTTGCACCAATGTGGGGCCTTTGCAACTGTGACGGGTAAGTGGTATGTTATTGAGACCAGTCAGTGGTCGGAGAATTCCATTTTGGTTGTTTTGAAGTGGGAGATGTGGGGTTGGAATTTTGCCAGCGCTAGAATAAGGTCAATGCGGGTCATGGACCTTAATTGGCCATTGTGGATGTGGGGACGCATCATGTTTTGGAGCAGTGGGGCATGTCGCGGCAGCACATCCATTAACCCAAGGGTGGCTTTTAGAATGCGTAGTTCTACATGACCCTGTGGGGCGTGGGGTGAGGGCAGCCACCAGTCCGTTGGTGAGGTTAGCCAACAGTTCATGTCACCAATTAGGAAAGAATTGGGGGGTAGCAGGAGGGATTTGACCGATGAGAAAAATTCCCAACGCTCTTGTGCACTGTTTGGGGCATAAATGTTGATGATTGTGTGTGCAACATTGGCCCATGAGAAGGTGACAATGAGCACTCGGTCATTTAGGAATGTTTCTGAAGATGTAAATTTAAAAATTGTTTGCGAATTAGCACCCCACAGTGCTTCGACCAAAAGGATAGGGATGGTAGGAGCATTATTTTCCAAGCATCCTCGGAACCTCATGGACAGTGGGTTTCCTGGATGGCCACGATATCCACGGGTAAATTATTTTGTAAAAAACTCAGTTTCCTAGCCCAGGATGGGGAGGCCTTGAGTCCAGCGATATTCAGCATCCCTAGAGTGAAGGTTCCCTATCGCACCTTAGGTGTGAGGGGGTGGGCCCCTGGCCCACCAGCCTCTTCCAGGTCCCCACGGGCTTTCACAGCAGCGCGGGTATTAGCAGCAATGCTATTGGGGTTTTTGTTAATTTTTGCAGAAAGAATCACATTGGCTTTGGCCTTCACTTTTTGTTTTCCCGACATCGGACGAATTTTTTGTGGTGCGGATAAGTTCAGTGCACCGTCGAGTGGGGCAAAAAAAAAATTTTTTCGGTTGGGATAGGTCCCAAGTTGGTTTTGACCAGGGCTTGGGTGCAGCGATTGAGTGAGATCAAATCTCCCATTGGATCCTCAGATTGAGTGGCCCATTCAGCTTGGGCCTTCCAATCTGATTGGGTGATGGATTCCCGAGTTGCTTCCACCGCGAAGGTCTCCATGTCCTCCTGGCGTTGTGAGTGTGGGATGGTGGTGGTGACCTTGGCCACTTCCTTGGCCGCGGTCCTATGGGCCTGTTTGGCCTTCTTCTGCTCCTGCGGGGAGATGGGCTTTACCAATAGGTAGCAGCCTTGTGCTCCCCACGGGAAAGCCTCTTTGGTGCCTGCAGTTGGTTCATAGTGTGCCTCTCCGCTGGCCATGGCCGCCAAGGGGTGCTCTTGGAATGTAACGCCCTCTTTGATGGGGCATGCATGTGCCTTATGGCCAAACGCGTCACAGTGGGTGCAAATGGGGGGCGCGCTGTCCACGGTTACCCAGAATGGGTGGGTGGTGTCCCTGTGATATCAATAAAGGTGGAGTGCGGGATCTGGGTTAGGTCCTTCACAATCTCCTCAGTTGGGGTCAGAACTGCAATGGCTTTGCCGGTGCACAGGTGTGGCATCAGTGTGAAATGTTGCATTTTGAAAGATTGTATTTTGCCATATATGGCGAGACCATCTTTCAGGTGTTGCTCCAAAATGTCACGTTTTACCATAGTAGGCAAAAAGTCAAACGTGAGGAAAATTTGGTTTGATTTTGTCCATCTGGTACATTTAGTTTCGATGACCCATTGCCCTTCGGGGAGGTTGACCACTACGTGCACTGCTGCAGCCTCATCTGCTGCTATTTTGCTTTCAAAACCTAGGTCCAGCCAACCGCGCGACATGGAGTGAGGTGCAACGTACACCGCGGTCAGGAAAATTTTGTGTACATCTTCACAAAATTTTTCCCATAGGGCTATTTTTTGGATGTCCAGATACACACGGACTTCGAATTCCACCGATGAAAGTGGCTGGGAATGTGGCGTGTTGATGTACTGGTTGCATCATGCTTGCCATGCGAGTATCTCTGGGGAAATTGTGACCGCCAGTTTTTTTAGATTTTTTTCTATTCCGCTAGATTCTCCGGGGCGTTTTTGAACGTTAGAGGCTGAGGGCCTTCCGTCTGCTCCTCTTGCCTTGCTTGCCCAACTGCTCCCAGACATGGGCACAGACTAATCCCTTCTATGAGATTATCAAACTAGATTTAGTCTTGAATTGAATGGGTTGCAAAAGTGTTTGCAACGAGAAAGAAAAGTTTAAATTTAGCATATGTTGACCAATAAAATCATCTAAATTAAATAAAATGAAGTATTGTAGATGGCGATCATTAAATTTAATATAATTTGACCAATAAAATCAAATAAATTTAATAAAATGAATTATTAGTATATTTGTTTATAAGAATATATATATATATAATATATATAAAATAAGGTTTGATTTTACAGAGAAATATAAAGGGGTCAAAAATGATATATAGAGACAGTAATATTCAATAATAGATAGGAAAAATAGCTACTTTTAAAAATGTACTAATTTTTTTGGGTGGAAAAGAACTGGGTTTAAAGTTTTTTGGGAAAAAAGAACCTTCTCAAAAAATTTGGAAAAAGAACCACCTTTAAAAAAATCTCTAAAAAGTATGAAATAATCAAGAAATTATGCCTCCTCAATAAAACCCTTTTTTGAAGTTGGCGCCATCTTCCAACCTGACTTATAAAAATTTTGCTCACAGATACAAATTATATCTTATGTCTGGATTGGGTCCAAATGTAAAATATAAGCAACTTAGTATATACAGTGCTGAGTATATATATTATAAATGCCTACTATAAGTCAGTTAAATTATGATGCCAGCATTAAGAAGAGTTTTATTGAGGAGGC